>JAPKLY010000547.1:0-50860 GCA_026898435.1 Prunella vulgaris
AGAGGATAGTTGGTTAGGATTTTCTTAGAAAGAATCACACCTTTTTGTGGTTGTTCCCTCACCTGTTTTAATTTCTACTCAGTGTAGATATCTCTTTGTGAGGTTTTGTAAAACTCTTTGTGAGTTATATTCTGAGTGAATAGGGTAGTTTAATCTCTTTTTAGAATAGGAATCTGAGTGAGCCTAGTTCTAAAGGGGAATTACTTGTATTGATCTAAGTGATCTCATCTTAGTGAATTTGGCACCTGAGTGGTGTAACAGTGGATGTAGGTGGTCTTTTTATAGACACTGAACCACTATAAATCTGGTTTATTTACTTTCTGTCATTTAAATTCTTGTTCTGCATATTTCATTTTCTTGTTACATTCATCATTCTTGTGAAAATTCAAGTGCATAAGAGTTTGTGGTTATCACTGAGAAACTGACTCTACAGCTGTAGACTTTCATAAGTCACTCAGCTGTTAAGTTTGTTTATATTATTTTTCATTAACACTTACTTTTATTCCGCTGCACATTAGAGTATTCTCAATACAATTCTAATTGTGAGAACTCCTCTGATACTTTGTCTACAAGTGATCTTTCATTTTGCAAAGTTTTTGAACTCTGCAGCTGCAGACTTTTAAGGTCCACAATTGTAACCTTTGTGGTCCAGTTTCTAAAACTCTTATAGACTTGTTATTTTGAACTTTAAAAAGGCTATTGTAAGGTTCTAGAATCCATCCTTTTGAAAAGTTTGAAAAATCTGATTTTGGACTCATGGTCTATTCAACCCCCCCTCTAGACCTTGACCACTTTAAGCGACCAACAAGTGGTATCAGAGCAGTTGGCTTGCCAATGCTTTGATCAGTACCTAGCTAGATCCTTTTTATTTTTGAAACACACACCTGCATACTTGCATGACTCCCAAGATGGTTAAATCCAAGGTTCCAATCTTCTCTGCTGAGGACTATGATGAATGGAAAATTAGAATGCAAGCACATTTATCTTCAATCAATGATGAGATGTGGTCTATCATAGAGGATGGCCCTATACCTATTGTAAAGGTCAATACTATAGCTGATCAGTCAGTTGGACTAGCTCAGATTATCCCCAAACCCAGAAGGGAATGGACTGAGGATGACAAGAGAAGGTCCAATCTTGACAATGTTGCAAAGAATACTATTTATCATTCACTTGATAAAATTATGTTTAGCAAGATCAAAAATTATAAATCTGCAAAAGATATATGGGAGAAGTTGGAAATGATTTGTGAAGGAACTGAACAAATCAAGGAAAACAAACTCATGATAGCAGTTCAAAAGTTTGAGAAGTTCAAGAAGAAATCTGGTGAAACTCTTGAAAAGTTTGAGTCAAGATTCATTGAGATCCTCAATGAGCTAGACTCACTTGGTAAAGATTACTCACAAAGAGAAATGAACATGAAGGTTCTCAGAGGCTTACCTTCTGAATGGGACATGAAGGTCATTGCTATGAGAGAATCAAAGGATTTATCTAAGATATCCAACTTTGAACTATTTTCAGACCTGAAAGCTTATGAATTTGACATAAGCAGAAGAAAAGAACCTGACAGCAGTAAGGTTACAGCTCTAGTGGCTGACAACCCTACAACTACAATTTCTGATGATGAAGACTTGGCTCTTTTTATAAAGCAACTCAAGAAATTTGGCAAATGGACCAATAAGAAGCAGTTCACACCAAAGAAAGATGGTAAGGTAAAATCTACAGCACCAGGACATTACATCAAGGATTGTTCTTATCCCAAAGCTGAGAAGTACACTGATGAAGAAAAGAGAATCAGGAAAGATGGAAAGAAAAAGTTTGACAAAGAGAGAATTAGAGCACTACTTTCTGAGTTTGATAAAAACCAGGAAGACTGTCCCTCTTCTTCTTAAAAGTCAATTGCAGATTTTGAAGACTCTGACTCTACCGACTCAGATGAAGAAGCCCTGATCTGTCTTATGGCTAAAGATGAAGAGGTATGCTCATCATTATCAAGTTATATTACAGAAAAGGATTCTTCCAGTGACATACTAAGTGCAATCCAAAGACTACAAGAAGAAATGAAGATCTTAGAAGAGATAATCATATTGGAAGGGAACATGTGAAAGCTTTGTTAGCTAGAGTGGAAGATGCTGAAAATCAACTGCAGATTCTACAAGAACAGAAGGAAAGCTACAGTTGTCTGAAAGATGACAATGAAGAACTCTTCAATGAAGCAAGTTGTAGAGCTGCAGATTGTTCTGAATTGAAGGAAACAATCAGAACTCAACAACTAATGATAGCTGAGCTTGAACAAAGTAATGCTTATTATCAAAAGAAGCTAGATTATTTTGGAAAATCATCCAAACAATTGAAGAAGATGCTATCTGAGCAAAGGCACTCAAAGGACTTGACTAGAATAGGATATAATCCTAGTTTCTGGATGAAATACTTGCAAAAGTCAATTCCAAGACCTGAAAGAAAGTTCATCAAAGAATCATCCCCTGATAAAGCTATAAACTCAACCCTACAGCTAGAAGATTTGAAATTCTTGAACTCATTCAAAGAATTGTCACCAAGAAGACAACAAAAGATCAAGGAAGATACTGAAGAAGATGTTTCAAACATGTTGCAAAACATGATTCTGAAACCAACAGAATCAAACTTACAGTCAGAAGAAGAAGTCTTTCATAAATTGGATACGGAAATAAGACTCAACTTTGATAGATTCTGGAATGGAAATATGTCAGATATGTCTCCCTCTTCAAACACTCAAAGAGGAGGATCAAGCAAGAACTGTAGAATTAACAACTCTACAGCTCCTAAAAAGGCTTGGATTGCAAAGAGTAACATTGGAGGAAATCCAAAGTATTGGATTTCTAAATAACTCACTTTATTTTGTAGGGACATGTTACAACCACCAAAAGAGAGATTTGGTACATCGACAGTGGTTGTGCAAGACATATGACTGGAGATAGAAGTTTGCTACAAAATGTGAAAGATCATAAAGGTCCTAAAGTTGTTTTTGGTGATAATTTCAGTGGAACAGCTAAAGGATCAGGATGTCTACTCAAAGGAAATATTCAGATCAATGATTTTTACTTGGTAGATGGTTTAAAGCATAACATGCTTAGTGTGAGTCAATTTTGTGACAAAGGCTACACTGTAGACTTTACACATGACACTTGCATAGTCAAAGATATTGAATCCCAAACCACTAAACTGACAGGAACTAGAAAAGAGAATGTTTACATTGTGGAGTGGAACTCTACAGCTAAAACTACCTGCTTTCTAGCTAACAGTTCCAATGAAGTTAGTTGGCTATGGCACAAACGAATGAATCACATAAACCTCAAAACCATGAATGAACTTGTGAATAACAGACTTTTAAGAGGTCTGCCAAACACTAAGTTCAGGAAGGAACACTTATGTGATGCTTGTGTCAAAGGGAAACAAATCAAGAAGACTTTTAAAAGCAAGACACACCCGAGTACTTCAAGAACACATGAATTACTGCATATGGATCTCTTTGGACCCATAGAACCAGTAAGTATAAGTGGGAAGAAGTATACTTTGGTTGTTATAGATGATTACTCAAGATTTTCTTGGACAGTGTTTCAAAGAAAGAACAGTGAAACTCTACAGTGGTTACCAGAATTATTGAGAAGAATTCAAAATGAAAAGAATTTGAAGATTGTGAAGATCAGATCAGATAGAGGAACAGAATTCACAAATCAAGTTATTGAAGAGTATTGTTCACTATATGGCATAATTCATGAATATTCTGTAGCTAGAACCCCACAGCAGAATGGAGTTGGAGAAAGGAAGAATAGAACACTTAAAGAAGCTGCCAGAACAATGATTGTTGAAGCAAAGTTACCTAAGAAATTTTGGGCAGAAGCAACAAGCACTGCATGCTATACTCAGAATAGATGCTTGATTGTTAAGGATCATAAGAAGACTCCATATGAGTTATTGAAAGGAAGGACTCCTAATTAATATTCTTATCTACACATTTTTGGATGTAAATGCTTCATACTGAATAATGGGAAAGAACACCTTAACACTTTTGATTCAAAGTCACATGAAGGTATCTTTCTAGGTTATTCTAATGTTAGCAAAGCATTTAGAGTGTATAACAATAGATTAATGATTGTGGAAGAATCACATCATGTTGTTTTTAATGAACAACATAATTTCCCTGAAGAAATTGTTGAAGACTCTAAAGAGGACAACTCTACAGTCACAAGTCAACAGCAGTATGTTGAGATCAAAACTCCTGTAGATTTGACCAACAAAGGCTTTGGCACTGTGATAGTTGAGTTACCTCCATTGGAGAATGTTGAAGACCTAGTCTATGAGAATGTTCAAACAAAAGTAGAGACACCAACAAAAGGACTTGATGAGTCTGCAGTAGGTGAATCTACAGCTGTAGAGAACAATGATCAAAGACTGGAACCTATGTCAGATTTGATTTGGTTGATAGATCACCCCCCCTGAGCATGTAATTGGAAACCCATCAGATGCTGTAAAAATCAGAAAACAAATCCATGAGGCAATGTTTGCTACATTTCAATTGGATTATTGCAATGCAAGAAGAATTGAATGGTTTTGAGAGAAATCAAGTATGGGAACTTGTTCCAAGAACTAGGAACAACAAAGTGATTGGAACTAGGTGGGTATTCAAGAACAAACTTGATGATGATGGAATTGTGACCAGAAAATAAGCAAGGCAAGTTGCTCAAGGCTATTGTCAATCTGAAGGCATAGATTTTGATGAATCATTTGCCCCACTTGCAAGATTAGAAGCCATAAGAATTTTTCTAGCCTATGCTGCACATATGAACTTTACAGTCTATCAAATGGATGTAAAGAGTGCATTTCTCAATGGTTTACTATCAGAAGAAGTGTATGTTGAACAACCACCAGGATTTGAGGAATCTACAGTTGAAGATATGGTTTATAAGCTTAGAAAAGCCCTTTATGGACTTAAACAAGCACCAAGAGCATGGTATGATACCCTATGTGATCATCTGATAAAAAATGGATTCAAAAAGGGTATGGTTGACAAAACCTTATTCAGATTACAACATGGGAATGATATTTTGCTTGTCCAAATCTATGTTGATGATATAATCTTTGGCTCAACCAATGAAGAATTATACAGAAAATTCTCTAAGCTAATGACTGAGAAATTTGAAATGAGCATGATGGGAAATCTGAATTTCTTTTTGGGATTACAAGTGAAGCAAATGAGAGATAGAATTTTCATCAATCAAGCTAAATACACTCAAGAGCTTATAAAAAGATTTGGAATGGACAGCTCTAGGCCTACCAATATACCTATGACACCTTCTGTGAGTCTTGACAAAGATGAGAATGGCAAAAGTGTTGATGTAACCAAATATAGGAGGCTAATTGGATCATTGCTATACCTTACAACTAGCAGACCTGATATCATTGCTCTTTCTACAGCTGAGACAGAATATATTGCTACTGGAAGTTGTTGTGCACAGATCTTATGGATGCAATATCAATTACAAGACTATGAGATTGATACAAGAGAAATAACTATATTCTGTGACAATACAAGTGTTATTGCTATAACACAGAATTCAGCTTTACACTCTAGATCAAAACATATAGATGTAAGACATCATTTCATAAGAGATAATGTTGAAAGAAAAATGTGAAATTGATAAAGATTCATACTGATTTGAATCTTGCTGATATTTTCACTAAACCTTTGTGTGAATCAAGATTTTCAATCTTGAGAGGTAATTTGGGAATGTTAGAATTGTAAAAAGATTATGTGAGAATCACTAAATTGCAAAGACAAACCTAGAAAATTGAAAAATCAGTAAACAGGAAAACTGCAGCTACAAAGTCACTCAACTGTAGAGTTGAACTCTACAGCTATAGACTTAGTTCTGAACTGCAAATTCCTTGCCAACTGCAGATTTTCAAATTCTAATATTGTCAACTGCAAACTTAGGGAATTTACAGTATTTTGTACAATTCTGCAAATTAAATGGAGCACTACAAATTCATAAACCTTTGTACTAAGTTACAGACATTTTTGGATTTATTCAAATATTTTAATTAATAAAATGTGTAAGCACGTGTAACATTTTAAATAGAATTAAATTCTGTGTAAGTTAGATTTTGGACAAACTTAATTATAAGTTTTGACCCAGAATTCAAAAACTCATAAATTTTAGGTCAAAGACCGTTATACCCCTGTTCTTATATGACTGTTTAAGGAAAGGTATTTTAAGGACCCTTCATCCTTTTTATATCTCACTTTAACATTTCGAACCCCCCCTGAAACCTTATACACTCCTCATCCCTCACTCTCTGAAACCAAGAATCATGTCTATGAAAGTCATTTTCGGAGCTCTTTTTTATTTTGATGAGTTAATGAAGAAGCATCCCACTGATGTTATGGAAGATGTCGTTAAGTACGTAGTGAATGAAGAGATTCATTATTGTTTAACCCACAACCCTGGAGCTTATGATGATAGAATTGTGCATGAGTTCTATCAGAATGCAGAAGCTAATGTGGAAAGGAAGACATTATCAGTTAAGCTGCAAGAAAGAAAGGTCAATATCACAGTTGGTGATATTTGCAAAGCTCTACACTTAAGGATTGGAGGCGACTCTCTTGATAATCTCAACTTTGCTGATGAAGATGAGAAGTATTGGAAGAGATTCACTGCAAAGAAGCCATTTCCAAAGAACTGGAAGAGGACATTCAAGAAGACTGATTTAGCAGTTGAGTATGTCTATCTTTATGAAGTTATTGAGACATGCTTATTATGTAGAACTAGTGCTCATGATACTGGAACTATTCTTATGTGGGATCTGATGATAGCTTTTGTTAAGGAAGTAAACATTGATATAGGAGAACTCTTACTTAGAAATATTGGGAATATTGTAGTAAAGGCAGGAAAGAACAAAGGTTTTGGATTGTTCTTAAACTACATATTGAAGGAAGTTGGATTCTCTTTAATGGGCATGAAGGACAGCCTATTTTGACTCATAGAATTATAGGGAAGGCCAATTTCAAAAGAGGAGTTGTGGATGCTCCTATGGCTCCCAAATCCAAGAAAAGGAAGAAAAATAAGTCTGAGGGAATGACACTCACAATTATCAGATCACCAAAACAGCCTGAGAAAAAGAAGAAGAAAAGTGTTAGGAGAAAGCTCTTAGTGGATGAACCAACTGATTCTGAGGATGAAATTGACAGAGAAAAGAGGGAGAAGAAACTTCATTCCAAGAAAGTTACAGAAGTTGAAACTGACAAGTTTACAGATGTAGACATTCCAACTTTACAGTCTGAGGAACAAATTGAAGAAGAACAAATTGAAGATGTTGGAGTACCTGAACCTGAAACTGAACAACTCCCTGTTGTTCTAGTTGAGAGGGTTGAAGGTTTTGAAGAAGAAAGGCAGAAATTCGATGACTGGAAGATAGTCAGAGAAGAATTGGATAAATTGAAAGTTGAAGAAAGAAATTTGTTCCAGTAGGTAGTTGACTGGACAAATTGTAGTGATGTAAATGAATTACTGAAACCTAATTTTCTGAATGACTTTATTGCTGAGAAAAGAAGAAAGGATAAAGGAAAAGAAAAGCAGATCATTGCTAAAGAAACTGCAAAGCAGAAAATCACCAAGTCAGCAGTTGAAGCTTTAAGAGTTGCAATTATGACTGAGAAAGATCCAGAAGCTTAATTTCTAGAAACTGAGTATGAAGTAGAAATGCCACAAAAGACTGGTGAAGGAAGTCAACAAATAGTTGAAGCTGAAGGCTTAACTATTTTTGACAAAGGAGGCTATTCTATTGGAATCTGCAGGAGCTAGTGTTGAAGATCCTGTGAATATTGAAGAAGCAAATCCTAGTGAAGAAGAATCTGAAAAGGAGAAAGAGGCAAGGAAAGATGACTCACCTTGCAAAGAGCCTGAGCACAAGCCAAGTGATGATGAAGAAGGTGATGATGATGCACCAATGGGTAGTGCTCAAGCCAAGATAGCGCAAACTGTTGATCAAACAAATCTTGAGGCTCAAGTTGATGAGCAGATTGTTGAGGATACTTCCAAGGAGATTGATGAAAGTGCAAAGGACATGTCAAATCCCATTACAAGCATTTTCAATCAACCTCCTCCTACAATGTTTACTCTGGAAGAAATTTATCAACAAGGAACTCCCCCACTGTAGAGTTATTCAGCTCTTCAGATAGAAAATATGGATGACTACATTGTTGATTTCTCTACAGATAAGATGGAAGTGATTATGACTCCTAGCAAGAGGAAGGCTTCCACTGAAGACTGTACAGCTGTAGAGTTGGTGCCTTCCAAAGCTCAGAAAGTCATAAAGGGAAAAGAGTTGATGATAAGAGAATGAGACTCTGAGGAAGAAGACAGTGATTCAAATCAAAGGATGACACCTAAAGAGGTTGTATCCCAATTGAAAAAGATGGAGGATTCTCTTAAAGGAATTGAAGCATAAATTCTCAAACAAGTCAAGAGAGTACCTGATGCTATCATTTCTCAAAATGTGAAGAGAGGTATGGAATACCTAGTAAAGAAATTTGAAGAGAGAAGCCTAGAGGAAAAGAAAATTCTCGAATGGAACTTCAAAGTTGTTGTGGACAGCTTATTGGCTCAGAATGAACTGATAAGGGAAGATGTTATTAAGAAGATAAGAGAAATCTCTACTCTACAGTCTGATATTAACCTGATGAAAGATGATTCTTTCAATCTGAAGGTAGAAGTGAAGAGTATGAAAAATGAGATGACCAACATGATAACTGGGAATGAGACTCTGAAGAATGATCTTATGAGCAAGCTTAACACCATTTTGTCACATATTAATGTTGGCAAAAATGGTGAAAGCAAGATTGAAGAAGAAATTAAAGAAGGAGAAAAAATCACTGAAGACATTCTTGAAAATGTAAAGGATATTGGAAATTCTTGGGCAAAGGAACTTGAAGCTGCCAAATCTAAAGACTTGTCCATGAGACTGGGAGATCAATCAGAGGAAAGGTCTCAACCTGAGCTGATGAAGGGAAGCTATAAAGGAAGCAAGATCATAAAGCTCCCTAAATCTACAATTCAGAAACCTACAGCTCATACTTCTCAAAAACCTTTTTGGTTATTGGGAACAGACAGTAAAAGAATCAAGAGAAAGAAAAAGAGAGAAAGAAGAAAAAGAGAAGGAAGAAAAGAGAAACAGAGAAAGAAAGAATTTGAAGAGTCTACAGTTGTTGTCACTGCTCAACCATTGAACGTTCAACCATTAAGCATGATACCTGCTGAAGATTCTAATGAGAGGGTAAAGTAAATAAAGACTGAGTTTGATAACCTTTGGAAAGAATTCTTGAGTATATGCAACAGGCATATAGTCATTAAGAGGATTAAACTCAAGAAGGACAGATTCCAAAAGTTCAAAGACCTGAAGGCTGACAGATCTTTATATAAAAGAGACAATTCTCGGCTCCTTGGTGGAAAAATCAAGAAAAATCCATTGCCTAAGAGGATATTCAAGTCTAAGAAGGAAGAAGAAGAGTTGGAAGCTTATGAACTTCAGATGCTGATGAAGTATTTTGAAGAGGTTGAAAATAACATGAAGCTAGTGGAGCAAGGGATTCTAAAACCTCAAGATGAATCTGATGAAGATGATGAAAAAGATGATATTGATCCCAACCATAGAAGAAGATGAAGACTTTGTTCTAGATTAGACACTAAAACTTTTTAGTTTTTAGTCTATCTATCTAATGTAAGTTGTATCTTGAACCCTTTTTAGTTTATGCAGCTTTGTGTTTTGTTCTATCTTCTGTTGCCCTGCTTTGTTCTGCTTTCTGTTGTTTTTTGTTCTAAGACAATATCTTATTGTCTTTGTTGATTGTTTTGTTGTTTGTTTTGCCAACATCAAAATAGGAGGAAATTGTTAAGTACTTTGGTTTAGATTTTGATGTGTGCATAACAATGTGTTTAATTTGTGTAAATTGATCTAATACTTGTGCTAAGGAAATTGATGTTTGAAACATATAGTTGTAAGTGAAGTCTACAATTGTATACTTGATCATTGTATAGCTAGACATGACCCTACAGCTGTAAGGTTTCTCTACAGCCGATTTTTTTTCTTATTGATAGGATTCTACAGCTGCAAGGTTGAGGACTCTACAGCTGCAAAGAACCGTTTGAAGAGATGGTACAAGTCAGAGATTATTTGAAGTTAATGAAGACCCTTAAGCTCTATTAGTGTAGCTCTCAAGCACTCACTAAATTGTACTTAAGTGGAGGTTATTTCTAAAGAAATCTGGTGGATAATGAAGATTAGTTACAAGACAGCCAGAATTCTGAAGAAAAGGACAATAGTACAATCAGTACTATCCTGTGTGAAGAATAAGGACCACTTCACACATGCCAAATGGAGAGAGAGGAGCCATATCCGGATTTCAAATTTAAATTTCCAATGGATAAGTCACACCACTCAATTTATAAAAAGAAGAAGTCCTCAGAGGAAGCAACAACAACAACCCTGCGCATACAAGCATTCAGCCTAAGCAAGTCTATAGCCAAAAAAATTCTGAGAGAGTCTTATTTGTTCTTATTCTTTGTGATTCATAGGATAGTTGGTTTGGATTTTCTTAGAAAGAATCACACATTTTTGTTGTTGTTCCCTCACCTGTTTTAATTTCTACTTAGTGTAGATATCTCTTTGTGAGGTTTTGTAAAACTCTTTGTGAGTTATATTCTCAGTGAATAGGGTAGTTTAATCTCTTTTTAGAATAGGAATCTGAGTGAACCTAGTTCTAAGGGGGAACTACTTGTATTGATCTAAGTGATCTTATCTTAGTGAATTTGGCACCTGAGTGGTGTAATAGTGGATGTAGGTGGTCTTTTTATAGACACTGAACCACTATAAATAGTGAAGGAGCTAGAATTTTCAATTAGGGTGACCCAATTATTAATAATAAAAAATTTAGACATATTTTTTAAAAATAAATACATAATCCAATATCTATATTATATAATCAAAATGTTAAACGTAATTACATCTATATTCAAAAGTAAAAAAAAAAAAAACTTAATACAACTGAATTATAACATTCCTCTTCGACTCTTCATATTTTGAAAGCGTTGCATGATAACTTCATTACTAACTCCCTGAAAAACTTCTTTTTCAATGAATATAACCAAACAATCATTCAGGATTTTGTCTCCCATGCGATTACGTAGTGAACTCTTAATGAATTTCATTGCTGAAAATGCCCTTTCCACTGTAGCTGTAGCAACTGGTAAGATCAATGATAACTTAACAAGTAAATAAACCAAAGGAAAAACAATATGCTTTCTTGCAGCAAGCATCTTTTGAGCAAGATCTCCTATTCCAACAACTGCAGAAAATTTTTCATCCAAACGCATGTCGACAATAAAATTCTCTTGTTGATAATCAAGGGCAAATAGAGCAACTTAAGAAAAATCCGATGGATAAAATTTTGCAAGACGAAGTAGCTTCTCTTTATCAAAGGCTGAAAATGAATCTCTCGGATCAAGACAAGCCATACACAATAGCAATCCAGTATTCACTTCATTAAAACGATCATCTAACTCTTTAGCTTGCAAGTCAATCACAGAATAAAATAACTCAACACTGTAATGGTGAAGATTAGTGACTCTTTCAACTCTATGCCTTGATCTCCCACGGGATGTATATACATCTTCCATGTTTATCACGTTTATTTGATGTTTGCTTGAAAAGTTAGAAACTTCAATTAACAAAGTATCCCAACCTTCCGTTCTCACTGTTTGGAAACAAGTTTTTGATACTTTCACAAGATTCATTGCATTAACAATATCTTGATCATTTCTTTGTAGACACTGTGACAAATCATGAGTGATCCCTAATATTTTTCTCATAAGATGTAATATAAACACAAACTCAAACCGATTAACAATATGTAGCAAATCAATTACTTCAGCTCTTTGTGCATCATCAAGACCACGCTCTCCAACATACTCAAGGACATCAACAACAGAAGAGTATAAATGCATCAAATTAGTGAGGGTACCATAATGAGAACTCCAACGAGTATCTCCAGGCCGCTTCAATGTCATTTCCTGATTCTTTCCTTTTCCAGTTGTAATTTCATCATTGGTAGTTTCATCTCACGAAGCACTTCTCGACGCTTGCAAGAACCTCCAACAACATTACATAAGCGTGTTATCGTATTAAAAAAAAGAAGCAATGATTGTATTATTTTTAGCAACCACAACAAGTGTGAGTTGGAGTTGATGAGCAAAACAATGTATATAATAAGCACTAGAATTCTTTCTCAATATCAAACTTTTGAGTCCGTTGAATTCACCTCTCATATTACTTGCTCCATCATACCCTTGACCACTCAAACTAAATGTACTCAAGCCATAAGTAGAGAACAAAGAATCAATGCCTTTCTCAAATTATGTTGCAGTTGTGTCAGTCACATGTACTAGACCAAGAAAACGTTCAATAACACACCCACTCTTGTTCACATAACGTATAACAACTCCGATTTGCTCTTTAACTGAAATATCTCGGCACTCATCAACCAATATGGAGAAAAAATCATCCCCAATATCCTTAATGATAGCATCAGTAGTCTCAATTGTAGCTGCATTTATTATATCCTTTTGAATCTCAGGTGATGTAAGTTTGAGATTTTCAGGAGCATTTTTCAAAACAACATTCTTGATTTCTTCATTGCATGAAGCAATAACTTTGAGAAGTTCAATAAAATTTCCTTGATTTAATGATTTCTCTGACTCATCATTACCTCGGAAAGCTAATCCTTGCATAAGGAGATAGCCACACAAATAACAGATGCATTTAATCTATATCGATAATCAATCTTTGACTGCTCCGAAATTTTTGAAAAAGACACTTCAATATGTTGAGCTCGATTCATCAAATCTTGACAAGCCAATCTACACTTATTATGATCACTATTATGATCTCCAACATGATTTTTTAGTCTTTCTTTCTTTCTCCAAGCATTAAATCCTCCAGTTATAAAAGCATCATGCCCATTTTCACTCATCCCCGTCGAAAAAAGATAACAATACAAACAAAAGACAGCATCTTTTTTAATGCTATACTCCAACCAATCCTTAATTCATCAAACCAAGATGCAATGAATTTACGTTTACGACTCCCATCTACCCTTTGAGGAAATATATGATTACGTGGTTGGCATGGACCTTTTAATAAATAAGCTCTACGAACTTGTTCAATTAAGTTCGGGGGATAACTTATTATCTTAGGCCGAAGTCCAGGGTCGCTAGGAAGATTTTCTGGATCAATCACAATTTCATTATCACTTGAAGTTTCTTGAGCATGAGAATTATGAGTAGATATATTTTAGGGTGAACATGATATCTCTTCTATAATATTCGGAATTTTTTTGTAATAACGCTCCATTATCTAAAAGAATATTTTAGTAATTAGCAAATATAATGAATTCACCTCAAAATAGCCAAAATATTTATTGTTTTATAAACCCTAGATTTGAATAAATCTTAACCGAATAAAATGATAAAAATTATAATAAAATTGAATTATAGTGAATCAAATTAAAAAGGAGAGTAAACAAAATTTAATAAAACTTACCTTTTGAGATGTGAGTCCACGTGTTGTATCGGCGATCGCGTGATTGACAGTAAGAAACAAAATAGAAGAGTTGCCTTTTATTTCAAACTGATTTAAGTAGGAATTAAGAGCAACACTTGTGTAGAAATTTCTACCGTAGAAATATCTATTTTTGAAAAATTTCGCGGATCTAAACCGGGTCGGGTCAGATTTGGACATTTTTTTTCCAAAATTCGCGCAACTTGTAGTTCCAGGTTTTTTCGCTCACAGGTATGTTACAATTTGGGCAAATGCGTGTTACAATTAGGCAAAATCTGAGTTACAAGTTCTTAAAAAATTAATTTTTTGTACTTTTCAAGTAACTATAAAGAAAATATGTATTTCTGCAAGTATAAATATGTGTTACTTAATTTATTTTTTATTTTCTTTGTTGATTTATGTTAATAATATGTTTTTTCGCTCCCAGGTATGTTACAATTTGGGCAAAGACGTGTTACAATTAGGCAAAATCTGTGTTACAAGTTCTTAAAAAATTAAATTTTTGTACTTTTCAAGTACCTATAAAGAAAATATGTATTTCTGCAAGTATAAATATGTGTTACTTAATATATTTTTTATTCTCTTTGTTGATTTATGTTAATAATATGTTATTAATGTACTTAATACATCATTTAATACCTTATATATGTTATATAATATATAATATATATTTTTATAAGGATAAATAAATATTTGTGCATACAGTAACACACATTTGATCTTGCAGTAACACACATTTACTCTAATTGTAACACACATTTGCAGTAACACACATTTACTCTAATTGTAACATACATTTGCAGTAACACACATTTACTCTAATTGTAACACACATTTACTCTAGATGTAACACACATTTGCAGTAACACAAATTTACTCCAATTGTAACATAAATTTACAGTAATACATATTTACTCTAATTGTAACACATATTTGTTCCTCAATTTGTGTTATTATATGAGCATATATGTGTTACTATAGGATAAAATGTATTTTTATTAAGAATAAATATGTGTTACACATACAATGTAACATATACATGTTTTACATTGCATGAAAAATATTTACTTCTATAAAAATAAATGAATGTGTAGAAAACAACATTTAATCTGATTGTAACACACGTTTTGCTTTAAAGTAACATGCATTTACCCCGACTGTAACATACCTGGGAGCGAAAATCATTATCTGCGCAAATTTTGGAAAAAAATACTCAAATTCGGCCCGACCCGATTTAGACCCGCGAATTTTCGAAAATGAATATTTCTACGGATCTTTGACCCGTAGAAATTTCTATTTGAGTGTTTGCCAGGAATTAAATATTAAATTAATTAATGGTAAGATTCAAATGGGCTTATATTTCAATTCACAGCCCAACAAATTCTAGCCCAATGAAAAGAAAATGCTGACAATTAAATTTACATTGCTATTCTTATATGTATTTCACGTCTTCACTGTTAATATATTATACTCCCTCCGTCCCAGGGGTATTTGCACCCCTGGGATGGTACATGGTTTAAGGAAAATGTATTTTTTAAATAAAGTAGTGATGTATGAGTAAATGTATAGAAAGTTTTGTGAGTGTGCACACAAATCGATGTTTTCCTTTTAAGTAGTGTGCAAATTGGCTTGGGACAACTCAAAATAGAAAGTGTGCAAATTGATCTGGGACTGAGGGAGTATATAATATATATTTTATTATTTAATTGTGAAATTACCAAAATACCTCTATAAAATAATAAAATTTCAGGGGGGCCCAAGTACCCCCCCTGTACCCTGATCATTAACTATAAATCTGGTCTATTTACTTTCTGTCATTTAAATTCTTATTCTGCATATTTCATTTCTTGTTACATTCATCATTCTTGTGAAAATTCAAGTGCATAAGACTTTGTGGTTATCACTGAGAAACTGACTCTACAGCTGTAGACTTTCATAAGTCACTCAGCTGTTAAGTTTGTTTATATTGTTTTTCATTAACACTCACTTTTATTCTGCTGCACATTAGAGTATTCTCAATACAATTCTAATTGTGAGAACTCCTCTGATACTTTGTCTACGAGTGATCTTTTATTTTGCAATGTTTTTGAACTCTGCAGCTGCAGACTTTTCAAGTTCATAGCTGTAACCTTTGTGGTCCAGTTTCTAAAACTCTTGTAGACTTGTTATTTTGAACTTTAAAAAGGCCACTGTAAGGTTCTAGAATCTATCCTTTTGAAAAGTTTGAAAAATCTGATTTTGGACTCAAGGTCTATTCAATCCCCCCTCTAGGCATTGACCACTTTAAGGGACCAACATTCATTAACACCTACACTTATTTCCATTGCACATTAGAGGTTTCTCCTATTCACTTTTAAGTGTGAGAACCCCTCTGATATTTTGTCTAGAAGTTGATTATTTTATTTACAAATTTTATAACTCTACAACTGTAGACTTCTTAAGTCCACAACTGTAACCTTTATGGTCCATAAATCTCTTGTAAGACTTCTTGTTTTTAAACTTAAAAAGGGCTACTGTAAGGTTCTAGAATTCCTTTTTGAAAAAGTTTGAAAACTTGTTTTTGTTTTACAAGGTCTATTCATCCCCCTTCTCTAGACCTTGACCACTTAAGGGACCAACACTCTTTCATTTCTTTCTCAATAAAAAAACTCGGACAGATCTAGACAAAAAACTTCACCCTCCGCCACTGGATTTGAGTAGCGCGCATAATTGGTTTGGCAAATCTCTTTCATTTCTTTCTCAATAAAAAAACTCGGGCAAATCTAGAAAAAAAGTACTACAGTCGTATGTGGTGGCTAGATGAAGAACGAGGCAGCGACAACATCGACACTTACGAATGAAATGTTCTTTTCAGGACCATCTACCATTGAAACAACTGATGTGGGGAGGAGCGTTTCTTCCTCAACCCCATTTCTTTCCCCTTTCTATGTTACGTAGTTTGTTTTACAAATACACTGAATATATTATCTAATACGCAAATTCTAATATGCACAAGGGTGCATAGTATACATCTTGATTTTAGTTTAAATTTAAATTTAATTTGATTTTTTCAGAAACACACACTACACGTCGCACTATGCATTTTTTTGTATAGCAAATTGTTCTTGGGGTAATGAAGAGAATTGTTCTTGGGGTATTAAGAAGTTGTTTTTGGTGTATAATTAGGTTGTTCTTTGAGTATTTCATACTTATTCTTGGGGTATTAGTAAATTGAGGTATTAGTGAATTGTTCTTAAGACATTATCTAGACTTGTTCATTTATAAATAATAATTTACAATATCCATCACCAAAACCGGAATGTAGATATCTTCTTCTCCAGTTAGTATGATTCCTTTGAAATGTACATATCTTCTTCTCCAGTTAGTATGATTCCTTCGGAGAAGTTGTTCAACAGTGCTGATCCAAGTCTGAAAACTACGTTTCTTACGTTTGTTGGTTTTCGTGCTCTTGCTCGATATAGAAATATGTATGTGAGCCAGTCTCCAATTAAGTTTGTTCAGTATTAGAAAATGATATCATTACATCCAATTGATGTTTTGAGGCAATGGAAACTGTGCAATTTGGCTCCAAGTAAACCTGCCTCAGAACATATTTCTACTTACATAAGAATAATATTCCTTGAGAGCTTCTTAATTGCTACTTCTACCAAGAAAATATATACTTAAGCACACCAAGATCGATCTTTCATATGAAAATATTGACTAGGATATATAGGTCTTAAACTTCATAAGAATAAATGTATCATTCGTTGAGATTAAAAGATCATCTGCATATACAAATTGTTCTTGGGGTATAACTAAGTTGTTCTTTGGGTATTTCATACTTATTCTTGGAGTTTTAGTAAAATGTGGTATTAGTGAGTAGTTTTTGAGACATTATCCAGATTTGTTTTGGAGTATTATTTAAACTTATTCTTGGGATATTAGTTAGATTTGTTCTTGGGGTATTACTCCAATATTGTTATTCGGGTATTATAAATTATTATTTCATTTTTTACTCATTATTTTATTATTTATTTATTTATTAATTATTCATTTATAAGATGTTTTTTGGATATTATAAAAAATATTCTTCGGGTATTATAAATTGCTCTTTGAGAATTACTCGTTTATTAATTAATTATTTCTTTATTATTTTTTCATTAATAAATTTTATTTTTGGAAATTATAAATTATTACTTAGGGCTCATTTGGTTCGTAAGATAAAAATATTTATCCGCCAAAAACATGCATATTTTTTGCGGATAGATGTTTTTATCTTACGAACCAAATGAGCCCTTAGGGTATTATATATTGTTCTTTGAATATTATAAATTGTTCTTTAGACATTATAAATTATTCTTTGTATTTATTCATTCATCAATTATTTATTTATAAATTATTCATCGTGTACTATAAATTATTCTTTGGTATTATATATAAGATGTTCTTTGGGGTATAATTTAAACTTGTTCTTGGGATATTATTTAGATTTATTCTTGGGGTCTTACTCCATTGTTATTCGGGTATTATAAATTATTCTTTCGTTTTTCACTCATTTATTAATTATTTATTTATTAATTATTTATTTATAAGATGTTATTTGGGTATTATAAATTGCTCTTTGAGTATTACTCGTTTATTAATTATTTACTTATTAATTTTTCATTTATAAATTGTTATTTGGATCATATAAAGTATTATTTGGATATTATATATTGTTCTTTGGGTATTTATAAATTGTTCTTTGAGTTTTACTCATTTATTAATGGTTTATTTATTAACTATACATTTATAAATTGTTCTTTTGATATTATAAATTAATATGTTGGTATTATATATTTTTCTTTGAATATTATAAATTATTCTTTTGGTATTCTAAAATAATTATTCTTTGGGTTTATTATAAATTATTCATTGTTTATTATAAATTATTATAAACTTCTAATCAAATCTATAGTGCTTTAAAACAATTATTCAAAATGCAACATCAAAAGATTATAACTTACCTTTAAAATATGATATTTTTCATAAGTTTTTATGAAATAAATGTACTATTCTCTTCATATTAATCCACATTTTTTACTTTTAATCTTTAAAATAGACACATACTTTTTTGGGTTTTTCTATGGTCAGGAAGACTTCTCCCTTTCTAACGTCAGTAAACCCCCTAAATACCGTTGGATTCATGATCCAACATACAATATTATTTTGAAGTGATTGCACTTTGCACTAGGGCGATTGCACTATGCATAAGGAGATCGCACTGTTAAAAAATTTAATTAATATTATTAAATAAAATTAAAATTACCAAATTATCCTTTTAATTAAAATATTATTATATCTTAATATATTTTAATCAAATTAGATAAAATTTGACGTGCATTTGCAATTAGGGTTCCAAAGGGGGTTGGTTTCTCCATTATATGCATGCTAATGGGGCAAGTGTATTCACTTTCAATTGTATTCGAGAGTTGGCAAATGCGAGTATGGTGGCTGTGGCGGTTATGGCTATAATCAATGCGATGGGCTTCGAGTAGAGTAGTTTTCGGCTTTGTTGCAGAGTGGTGGTGCGATGTCATCAACAGCCACGAGTCATCTGTGTCGTCTACCACCATAAATCATCCTTTGTATCCATAAACCGTATTTGTCCACAGCCATGAATCGTCTCAATATCCAAAGTCGTGCGCAGTCCACAACCGTGAATCATCTCAAAATCCAATAGAAGGTATTATTTATTTGATGCACTCCACGTGTTTGATTTTATGCCTGAGTTAGATTTTGTTTCTCTCTATTTCGTGAGACTGAGACTCTGTTCTTGTATTAGAGTGATTGTATTGTGTGTTAGCGATGGTTAAACAATTTCTATTTGTACAGCTATAGTCCTTGGTGATAAGATCATCTAGAAAGGATAAATATATTTTGGAAGTATCGTTCTCCTTTTGGGTAAAATTGGTCGGGTTGATGCATTGTCTGGGTTGAGTTAATAACAAGATATGGTAACAAACTTAACCCCTTGATCTCATTATATATTTCTAACTTCTATGTATTAGCAAAGTTATCTTACTAAAATCCTTAATATTCTGTTTCCATGACTAATAAGAACTGGCTATGCAAAATTGAAGTTTTTGCATGAACTCGCTGCATATTCTCTAGATTTTAACTAGGTTTCAACATCATTCGAAGTAGCAACAAGTTTATGGTCCTATATAAAAGGTAACATACTGTGACGAGAGTGCCTATGGTGAACATAGAATGTATGTTATGACTCTTCCATTGACATGCTAAACATGGCTATATGCCATCAGAAGGAGAAATAGCCATGAAAAGAATGTCGAGAGCATCAGGGCAGGGCGTTGAAGAATTCAAAAACGAAGTAATGTTGATCGCCAAACTTCAACATAAGAACCTTGTTAGGCTTCTGGGGTGTTGCATTGAAAGAGAAGAAAGAATTCTCATCTATGAATACAGGCAGAATAAAAGCCTCGATTGTTTTGTTTTTGGTACTGCCTATATTTGTCAAAACCCTTTTCTAATGTTAGGAAATCTGTGCTTTTCATGTTTGGAAATAATGGAGCTACTCTTCCTGATCCCAAAGAGCCTAGTTTTTTTGTTTGTAGAGATTCAACTCCTGAAAAGAGTATCACATCACCAGGTCCAATATCTGAGTGAAACACCATCACAATAACTTATTTGGAGGGTAGATGAAGAGGTGGCAAGTATCACAAGATAAGTGGAATTGAGGTTAATGATGTCAATTGCTTATGGAGTTGTTGGCTTAGTAGAAATTAAAACATATAAATATATGAAGTAACTACATGAAGCTTAATTTGGTGAATCTGTTGGACAAATCAGGTACTCTAGTTTCTGGACACCAGCAAAGAATATCCTGTATATTTATAAAATGATTATTAATTAAAAGAAACATATAAGATTATCAAGAACTGCCACGGAAAAAAGGTAAACAGGATTAGAAATTGGACAAGATCGATTTTGTTGTCATTAACAATTTTACTCCAGCGTCGTCATGGAACTGAGTGCACTGGCATGCTGCACAGATCTTTGAATGCATACTTCCCTCGAAGTTATTGCTGGAGAAGTCGATGGTGGTGAAAATACACAGCACTTTGGTGAGTTCCACATTGGCTAGTTCCTTCACTGTTAATGTCATTTATCCACTGGTTTTGAATATATAAAGTTTTTGCTGAAACTTCATCATGTTTTATCATGGCATGGAGGCTTGCAAGAAAAAAAATTTGGTAAAATGCCAGCGATATTGTTGAAGGATAAATCAATTATTTGCAAGTTTCTGAATGAAATGTTTGAGACAGGTGGTCCAACGGAGCTATGGAAATTGTTGGATTTCACAATAGTACAATAATGTGTTCAAAAATTATCAGTATACTAAAAAAGAATGAAACATTTATGAGTGTATCAAATAAATTTCCACTTCAATATTTGGGTATATTTTCTTTTAAATAGAGATTACAATCTATGGAAGAAATTTGCAATTAAATGAAGAAATCTAATTGAATTGAAGTCATTACAATGTACGGAAGGAATTATAATCTATTGAATTTCAATTTTTATTACACTTAGTTTTTTAATATTTCAATTGGGTCGCTGCATAGCAGGTCAAAAATTAGTGTTTTTGTCATAGTTATTAAGGCTCCAAGGCGCACCAAGGCGCAACAGTGTGCCTAGTGCCTAAGGCGCGCGCCTTTTATACATTGAAATAAAAAATAATAATAACATAATATAAACTTAAATTAAACATACTAGCACACAAATAACATTTAGAATGAAGTTTAAAACCACATAAATGACTTAAACTAAACACATAAGTTTAAACTACAAGTAGCAAGTTTCGTAGTAATCCATAAATGTTCAAATAAAAGGCAAACAAATAGCAAATTAGTCATCCTCATCATATTCATCCTCATAATCACCCTCCTCCTCTTCCTCCTCATCATCAAATTGAGGATCTTTTTCATTAAATTCCTCTAAATCATCTTGAACATCTAGATGCTCAAATTCAATTTCATCTTCCTCATCCCTAAGTCTAAAAGAGGATCCTCCCACATTCGTTCCCTTTCCCTTTCCCTTTCCTTTCTCCACTTGTTTAGGTGCACTTGTTGTTGCTTGTTTCCCCTTAGCTCTTGTGTCATAAGCACGCTCATCGACTCCAATGGCATTAGCAGCAACACCCCATGTCAAATCTTCGCTTTCAAAAACCAACTCATCTTCCTCATCCTCCATTATTCCAGTAATCCACTCATTACTTTCATCAATGTTTGCCAAAGATATGGGATCAATGAGGTCCCGTGCATCATACCAACGCTTCAATGCACGGTTATACTTCACAAACACCAAATCGTTCATGCGTTGTTGCTCTAATCTATTTCTTCTTTTAGCATGAACCTACGAGTCCCAAAAGTTATATTAAAACCAATATTATGTGTAATATATAAGTAAAATAATAGTATAAGACTATAAGTGTATAATACTTACATTCTCAAATATGCTCCAATTGCGTTCGCATCCCGATGAACTGCAAGTGAGACTTAACACTCTAATGGCAAACTTTCGCAAGCATGGAGCACTCGAACCAAAATTTTCCCACCATATAGCCGGAGCCATCGTATCTCGTTGTCTAACTGCTATAGGACGCCCAAATGAATTCTCCGCACGTCTATATATAGACAACTCATTAGCAATCTTGTTTTGATCAACAGCATCAGGTACCAATTTCTCCACGGCTGCATAAAAGCCATCTGTCACTTCATCATCCACATCCATATTTTCATAGAAATATTGAGGATTCAAGAAAAATCCAGCGGCATGCAAAGGTTTATGGAGTTGACAATTCCATCTTCTATCAATGATCTCAAATGCATCCTTATAGTGCTCTTCTTTCCCATTAAAAGCTTTCACAATTGCTTCTTTAGCTCGATCCAAGGCCTCATAAATATAGCCCATTGCCGGTTTTCTTTCACCATCAACTAGCCTCAAAACGTGGACTAATGGGCTATATATCTTTAAGATGTGCATAACACTGTTCCAAAATCTTGGAGACATGATGATGTTGAACACCTTTTTGCCATCAGCTTCTTTGGACCATTTGGATTGTGTCCAATCTTGTGAAGTGAACATAGCTCTCAAATTTTGCTTCAATTCATGCATTCTTTGTAAGGTGAGAAATGCTGTAGCAAACCTTGTAACTCCAGCCCGACAAAGCTCCTTTTGCTCAGTGAACTTTCTCAACATGTTCACCACTCCTGGACGAACGTACACATATGCTGTCACACTCATTGCTTTCTTTAGGGTCAGCTTCATTGAAGACATTTTTCCAATCTCTTCCAACATCAAATCAATACAGTGGGCTGCACAAGGAGTCCAGTACAAGTGTGGTATTCTTTCTTCTAATAACTTTCCTACAAAAGTTATAACAACAACAAATATTCATTTAACTAACTAATAAAAATTAATAAAATTAAAAACAAGTTAGAATTCTTACCAGCAAGTACCATGTTGCTAGCATTGTCCGAGATGACTTGAATAACACTTTCACTACCTATCTTGTCAATAACTTTCTCAATCAGTTCAGCCATTTTGTCTCCGGTCTTTGCATACGCAGAGGCATCAACAGACTCGATGAAAACCGAACCTCTAGGAGAATTTACCAAGAAGTTTATCAAAGTCCTTTGCCTCTTATCCGTCCAACCATCCACCATCAAACTACATCCAAATTTTTTCCATTCAGTGCGACAAGCAGAAATGTAGTCTTCTTCAACCATATTAACAGCCTTCGCCAAACAAGGAACCCGCACTTCATGAAAAGAAGGTCCCTTGAAACCGGGTCCATGGCGAGATATACTATCACACATCACTTGAAAACTAGGGTAGTTAACAGCATTGAAAGGAATTGTTGCATCGTACATCCAATTAGCAATGTCCATTATGCCTTTTTCCCTCAAATCCTTGTTGAAAATTTCATTCATTGTCGTCTGCCTCTCTTTAGCTCTTGGTTCATTACCTCTTTGAACGAACATGTCCATAGGACCTTGTTTTTGCCTCTTGTTTGACGAAGGCATGGCTGTTTGTGCTTCTTCATTTGGCCTAGACGGCTCTTCAACTTCAAAAAAGGAGTCTTGATCATTGACAGGAAATGGATTTAATTTGGATGTATTTTTCTTGTCCATGAAGGCTCTTATCTCCTCACGTACATCCGTTGGACACTTTGAACAAGATGATGCATTACGAAATCCTCCAACAAGGTGTTGTTTTGCACGAAAGATTCCTCCTTTGAATATGCTATTGCAAAACGAACACATCAAATCATTCTTATTGTTGGGTATCACCATCTTAAAGTATCTCCACCCCGGATCATTTGATGGGTAGTTTGTAGTACTACTACCACTCTCCTCCATTTAAAAAATCTATAAAGCCAAAAGAACATGTATAATTTTAAAACAAAAATTTAATGTAATTTAACAACATAATTTAAATAAAAGTAATATATATAATAATTTAAAATATTAACATTAAAAAGTTTTTTAAAAAAAACTGTAAAAAAATTAGTAAGATAATTTAAAAAAAAAAGTTTAAAATATTAAAAAGAAAATGACACGTTGAAAAATAAAGAAATAGTAACTGACTAAAGTCTACCTACTGTAAGTTTAAATTTGAAAAAATAAATAAAATATTGAAAAAGTCTACCTAGTTTAAAATTTTAAATAGTAACTGCATAGAAAAAAACTATAATAAATAAAGAAACAGGAGTCGGGAATAAGAAGAAAAAAAGAAGTAAAAGACTATAAAAATAAAGAAACAAAGAGTCGGGAATAAGAAGAAAAAAAAAAAACCTGGAAGCAAACTGGCGGCGCTCGCCGGACGCTCGCCGGAGGCTGGTGGCGCTCGCCGGACGCTGGCGGCGCTCGCCGGATGCTGGATGCGGTCGCCGGAGGCTTGCTGGTTGCGGTCGCTGGCAGGCGGCAGGTTTGTAGAAACTAGGGTTTGGTATAATTCCAAACCCTAATATTGAATGTATAAATGTTTTTTTCTAAAATATCACTTCTAAAAGTGTTAATCCTATGCAACACGATTTTAAAACATATATAAAAAAAAAAATTAATAATTACTCTGCGCCCGCCTCTCATTATTGAGGCACAGTTTTTGGCGCCCCGTGCGCCTTGCGGCTTTAATAACTATGGTTTTTGTTCTCACTACTTTTAATTGTTAATGAAGGTCAGAATTTAGGATTTTATGTACATGTGCCATCCAGAAACTTGAAAGTCGTGCTCTACACCTCCATTTCAGGTACATCTATTTCCCTGCTTTTTATTTGGTGCTTTGGGTTGTGTCCCTGATTAATTTTACTGGCTATTTCCCTAATTATTATATGTGCTTAGGGTTGTATCCCTATCTATTTTTGGTGCTTTGGGATGTGTCGGCAACAATTACATGTGGGCGTGTGTATTCTTGTGTGTTTATTACAGAAATGGCTAATGCTTATCATTCTTTCTCTCATTATCTACCTTGACACTGTTCTCTACTCCTTGATTTAGTGAATATACTATTTTCTCCTTCATTTAGATCAGCTTTACAAGACATGATTGACTGAGTGTTCAAATTGATTATCTTAATTTCTGCAGAATGCATATATTAATAAGTGATTTCGTTTTTCTTTTTTCTACCGAGAGATTGAGCAATATATCTTGTTGTTCCTATTCCTATTTTCAGTTTGTGTGTGTATTTTTTAATTTGTTCAATACTTAGCAGCAACTTAGTAATTCTGAGCTGGAACTTTTGTTGCCATTGAACCCGCTGTTAAAAAATTAACAAGCCTTGGATATGAAGTATCTTGGATCATAAAAGTTGAACCAAGACAAATTTGTCAGAACTGGAAGAAATTTATATGTTAATGTTTGCCAAAATCGTGATGATTTCCACGCAAGTGAACGTGGTCGTTGTTGTCGTGGCAAGTTAACCAAGTTAAATATCGAACACAGGGAAACGATGCGATATCAAGCAAGCATTGAATGTCTACAAAAGGGCTAATAGCTAGGAAAGCAAGAAAAGATCAAGGTTTCTATTAACTAAATCAACAAGAAATAGAAATCCTAACTATCACCTCAAAGAAGTGAGCAAGTGTGAAGTGTACATGGAAGTAATCCTACTATGGTTCCTTTAGTTTCCTATCTATCCTAGCATGCAAAAGGTCTCATGGTGTCTTAGTCAAGCCAACTAGTGTCTAGATCTCTCTACAACACAAGCTAAGGCTCTATTAGGTGTCTAGATCTCTCTACAACTCCTAACACTCCAATTAAGAGGTCTTAGGCTAATATGCAATTCTCATTGGTCATACAAGCCAAACATCAAACACTTGGTATGCTTAAGGTTCTTATAGCTCAATTCTCATTTCATAGCTAACCATATAAGTCATACATTCTAATTAAACATACCAAACATTCATATAAGTCATTAATAAGAGAACTAATCCAACAAGATCACTAATTCATACATAGGATTAACAAGAGACTAAATTCACCATAATATTCATACAACCATGCAACAAAAGATTAGCCCATGGCTAATTGGAAATGTAAATCAACAATTAAGACATAGACAAACATGATTAACATTAATATGAAATGAAATACAAGAAATCTTACCAATTGTGAAGAATTGAAATACAAGCATCAAACCTTGAAAAGCTATCTCTAAATCCGGAATGCAAAATACAAAACTGAATCGTAGAAACATAGCTTGAATCGAGAGAAGAACGTAGGAACAAAGGGATCGAAATTCCGACGGACGGATCAAAAGTTATGGACGAAAGAAGATTGAATCTAACTAAGAACCCACTAAGTAACCTCTAATCTCTCTCTCTAAAACTACCTAATGATCTAACTAATGAAGATTAATATATTTGGAAATCTGATCCTTGAGGTATTTATAGTGCCCACAATGCTTGGTCAAAAATGCCCTTCATTAAACGCACGAAAAGACGAAACTGCCCTTCGAAAATTGGAAATCCGAGCCTTCGCACGAGCACAAGCAGGTGGTCGCACGAAAGCGGGCTCGTGTGAGCGTTCGTGTGATGCTTTGCCGCCCGAACCAGAAGGGTCTCGCACGAACGTGGCTTGTGGTCGCACGAACGTGGCCTGTGGTTGCTCGAGCCCGGCTTCGACTCGTCCGATCGATCCTCGACTTCTTGTTTTCTTCATATCTTGAGTTCTAGAGCTCCGATTGACTCGATTATTTTTCCGTTGCGACCCTCTCTTCGAACTCTTCGACATGGTCTATCATTTGCCTCCATTGGATCAACTCACATTTTCTGAACTTTTACGAATTTGCTCGTCTTTTGCCGGTTTTTGCTCGTTTTCACTACAATACACATTTTCTTGCCACAAAATGGTTAATAGCACAATTTATACCAAATTAGGGTCAAATATGAATATAAGCACATCAAAACCATATAGAAATAGATGCAAAAACATGCAATTATGACCCTAATCAGTTAATCGAAAACTATGTTAATAATCATGCATAATTGCTTTATGGAAATCATCACTTTATTATCACTCTCGCAGAAAATTATTTTATTCATAAATAGACCCCACAACACATTCACAATACCTTTACTTATGACATTTTCTTAACTCTGTGTCCAACACAAAGTGCATACTTTTACAGGACGGAGAGAGTACCATTTAAAAATACGTGCAACTGGTGTTTAGAAGTATTTGCATTCTTTAAATTTTATATCATCTATTCGTCATTTATGGAATTGCATCACTTATCGAGTTCCAAACCTATACTGAAATAATAACAGGTTAATGAGTACCCATCTGGTGTGGGGTTGTCCCCACATATAGACACCCATTCGGCATTTGAAGGATTAATTTTCAGCCTCTCACTAGCAGGCCCTTGCATCATGGAGTTCAGAAAGTATA
Source organism: Prunella vulgaris (assembly GCA_026898435.1). Classification (NCBI taxonomy): domain Eukaryota; kingdom Viridiplantae; phylum Streptophyta; class Magnoliopsida; order Lamiales; family Lamiaceae; genus Prunella; species Prunella vulgaris. Next base: position 27,588 of record JAPKLY010000547.1, read on the forward strand.
CAAATGGTGTTTGGCAAGAGAAACCTACCTCAAGTTCTGAAGTAGAGAAACAGATGTCTGAGAAGAACTCGAATTTCATTCGAAATGCTCTGTACCTTTCACCTCGATCAATGTTGCTCCTATTTGGAGAGGCCCGATATGCATGGCATCATTTCATTCCACACCACAAGGTCCAATCAATTATTATTTTTCCATGTTTATTCAGTTTGACCAATTCCTATGTCTGAAAGATGTGATGTGCATATTATTTTTCATCCAGATACTTCTGATGTTGCTAATTAGGTTGTGATGCAGGTGGATAAAGTGAACGACATTTTGATCCGTAGGAGTTCAAGAAGGGTGTCGTTTACATTGAGTAAGGTTTGTGAGTTTCAGTCTCGTTCCATCTTATTATATTAGATTATTGTCGTCCACACTAGACAAGGCTGCTATATGTTATCAGTTTGTATTGATTCTTTTATGTGTACGTTTTGTTCTTTGTCATAGCAGTTTTTGTTTATTCTTTTAGTTCTTTGCATTTTACCTAAGTATGAATTTTATTCTCATGTAATGTAATGCAGGTCCTGAAAGGCCCTTGCCGATGCGAGTTCCCTCACTACTGTGATTCTCAACGAGAATGAAACTTGGTTCTCGTCCATCGGTTTTATTATTTCGTTCATCTACGCGCCAGGCCGGGTCGCTTCTTTTTCTGCAGACCAACATTGGCATTGGTCTGAGTATATACTTTGTTTCAGAAATTTTGACAGACTGATGAACTACCCTTAAAATCAGTGATATTAGATATGTTTCAACTTTTTTGTAAGATCTCCTTCATTATCTTTGTAACCTGTAGATTTTTCAATTCCTAAATAAAGTATAAAAAAATTCTGGTTTAATGATTTTTTTTTTAGTGCGTTGATTAGACTATTCAGATGTGGTTCGATTGCTGTTACAGGTATGCAAAATTGAATATGAAAGTGTTACTTGTGGTTTGAATTACCCTGAAATCAATCTAGTTTCATATAATTGGAAAGGACGTAACTTGGGCAAAGTATATTGCAATCCACTTTCACTGCAAAATTTATTTACTTTGTGTGTATTTTAATTATTTCATTAATAGATATTAGTATAATGAAAATAATTAATATCATTTTGGATTGCATCATAAAATTGATTCACAATAAACCACAAGTTTATCATTTATTCGAAATTGACACCAGTATTAATTTTACTCATGTATCCAATCACCATTGAGTCGATTTCTTTAAAATTAACTTGAAATTTAAATATATTATATTGCAATGATATTTTATCCAAAATAGGCTTGGCAACATACACCAAAGACAATATCACATTTTTTGCTAAAAAGCAAGCAGTATGAATTAACCAAAGACGCCTACATAAATACAGGAGCATGCAAACTTCCTCATACGGAGCTTCAACTCTTTCCAAGCTAGAAAATTCTCGAAAATGGAATGAATGCACGTCGACTAAAACCCTGATTTTACAATAATACGGACTGGAAACGGAAGACAGGAGCAGCAGTGCGATCTCTTGGGTTCGATGATGTTAATAGCTGCTGTTTTAGAGAGGGTTAAGTCCCATATGTCTCTCTTCTTGTTGCAGAAGACATCAATTAATGCTGAATATTCAGATAAAGATGAGATTTGGGTTCTCTAATGGCTGATATTTCCTGCAGTTGAGGTTCACAAGATGAGAAAAACAAAAGTAGATACAGAAAACCCGAATAATATTCCATTGTTCTCATTAGGTTGATTCTTTGCGTCGGTAGAAGTTATGTGGCTTGGACTCGGGTGTGAGTGTCCCATACGGGTGCATATCTGGAAGTCCAACTCTTAAAGTTTCCGGAATTTAGAATACTTGGACACGGCAAAAGATGATCCAAAATAAGGATACAAGTGTGGGGACGTGCCTATATACATATACATTAAAAAAATTTATATATTATTTATATCTAAATTAATATATATATGCCCAACGAAGGATCCCCACACCCATACCCATATCGGATCCTCAGGATACCGGTACTCTAATTTTGAAGAGTCCGAGCAACATAGGGTAGAAGCAAACTTTATGACACTGAAGAACTAAGTTACATTTTGGTTCTTTGGATCAAAGGCAAGGAGTGGTGAAATACATCTTTAGCATACTTGGGCGGTTAACGCACAACAATCATAAGCATATGATATTTGTGAGTTTTCAATCCAAATAGTTAAGGAAGGCTCACCGTGCATGCTTTTAATGAAGTAATCAATTTCTGAGAAGCATATAGTTCTTTGGATCAAAGGCAAAGGTTGTTGAAATACGAAGAAAGATAACTGATGGCCATCGGGGTGATTTTTTAGTCTGGTAGTCTCGAGCAGCCTGACTAATCCTTCTCTGTCATAACATGGTTGTGCATTCTGACCAGCAAACGAAGCCCTCGGTCCCAAGCGGAGTTAAGAACCTACGCAATTCCAATTTAAGAATTGAACCGAAGTACTGTCACAGATTATATGGAGGGATCTTAAACATTTTATGTTTAAGAATTTGTTGATGAAATTAAAGATAAGTGATATTGACAATACGACCCTTCTTGGTCATTTTCTCTCTCCCCACATTAATAAAGGTAAGTTCAAAATAATGACAGATTTTTGGGATTCATTGATTAGGGTCATAATTGCATCTTTTTGCATCCAATTCTATATGGTTTTGGTGTGCCTATGTTCATATTTGACCCTAAAATGATATACTTTGTGCATTTGACCCTTTTTGGCTAGAAAGTTGTGTTTATAGATAAAAACGAGCAAAATGGGGAAGAAACGAGCAAGATCGAGAAAAGTCCAAATTTTGGAGTTAAGTAAGATGAATAAATTAATATTCCATGTCGAAGAGCTTGAAGAGAGGGTCACAACGAAAGAAGAATCGAGTCAATCGGAGTCCTAGAACTCAAGATATGACGAAATCGAGGAGAGTCGAGCATGACCCGAGCTAAGGAGTGGGATCGGCAGGAAGTCTTCTTGGATTGGCAGCACGTCAACGCGGATCGCGCGGATTTGTTCTGGATCGGCAGACAACGGTGCGCGCGACCTCGTTCGCTATCGAGATCGACAGCAGTGCAGTTGTGGTTCGGCAGCTGGACAAAGCGCGCGAACTCGCTCGCGATCACGATCGGCAGCCCTCCAGTTCACGTTCGACAGCAGTTCCGAAATTTCACAATTTCAGGGCTATTTTCATATTTTTGCGCGTTTTAATGAAGGGCACTTTGGACTAAACATTGTAGGCACTATAAATACCTCAAGGATCAAATTTTCAAGGCATCTTCTTCATTAGTTAGTTCTTAGATTAGTTTAGAGAGAGAATTAGGTAGTTACTTAGTGGGTTCTTAGTTAGATTCAATCTTCTTTCTACAATAACTTTTGATCTAGCCATTAGATCTTTAATCCGTTTTTTCCAATGTATTCTCCATTGAATTTCCTACGTTTCTACGGTTCAATTTCTTATTTCAAGTTGTGGATCAAGACTTAGCAATTTGGAGGTTTGTAGCTTGCATTCAATTCATCTTCTTATGGTAAGAATTCCTTTAATTCTCTTGTTCTAGTTAATAATCATGATGTTTACATTCTTAATTGCAGTAGTTAGATTCCAATTAGCCATAGGCTAATACTTTCATGTGTTAGTGTATGACTCCTATGGAGTAATGTGGTGTCTATGTTGATCTTATAAATGCTTGAGATGTTGTATGATCAATTCTCTATTTAATGGTTTGTATGAATGCTTATATGCATAATTGATTGAATGAGCCATTAGGATTTAGTCTCATACGAGAGTTGGGCTATTTTCCTAAATCTTCTTGTTATTAGGCCAATGCATGCTAAGTGTTTGATAAAATTCCTAAGATAGTGAGAATTATACTTAGTGAATTAGTAAGACAATTAGAGGCTCTTATATGCACCTAGGGAGACCTTTTGCATGTTAGAGAGGCTTGCCTATTGGTTGTACAATACCTCAATGCATGAATAAGTGATACTTCACCACATGAAATATAGGATAGTATACTAGCACATATCTCTCACACTTGCTCACTTTGCAACCCAAGGTGATAGGTAGTTTACTTGTTTGACGCACTTGTAGACATAGTTACCATATCCCTTTTACTTGCTTTGTGTTTTCGACTTTGGAACATTAATCTTCCCTGACAAATCCCCGTCTCCTTTGGGTTCGATATATATTAAAACTTGGCCAATCTTGCAGCAACGTTATAACGATCGTGTACACTTGAACGTAGACACCGAATAGGCAAACATTCATATAGGGGTAGAGAGAAAAATGTGAAAAACATATAAAACATCAAATAATTATAAACAATTTAGATTTGCTGCAACAATTTCTTGATGTACTATTTATTACATTCAGTTCTCTCTTATACGAGATTCTATTATTGGTTCGTGTAGTGTACCCCAATTATTTTGTTGTACGATGTCTTTTCTCTATTGATAGCCAATCTGCACAATTCGAATATGTTCTCATGACATTTATATTCCAACATACATTCTCAAGAAAAAAATTAACAGATTTAAATAATACCAAAAGTAAACAGAATGTTAAGATGGATAGATAATCATGCAAAAATAGAGGAATCATCACCTTTCTTTACCTTCACGTTAATCCTCAAAAATAAAATTAATGTGGTAATATAAAAATAGACAGAATGATTCTTTCATTTCATTCAATCTGCATTTGATCTGTTGATGCTATTTTTCACTTCGAAAAAGAACAGTTTTTTTTTTCACTTCAAACAAAGGTGCTCTTATTTATCAGGATTCAAAAAATTTGAGATACAATTACCAGCAAAATACCTTCCAATATAAATGGCTAAAACCTTAAAGACAAATATATGAGCATCAAAGTTCTCAAATATCCGACACGACAACACAAATTAAAATTCGAGACAAGGAACATAATGCCAAGCCTAATCTTAAAACTCACAGTTATAGATTAAACATGATCATACATGTAACCATAGATAAGCTAAATTAAAGTTTTTACTCATAGATGTTAGTATATATGTCCTAGAAGACAATCATTTTAGGGGACATATTACTTGATCGTTATTCAGTTTTTTATATTATTGACTTTATTTAATAATATTTGGCATTACACTTTATTGAATATTATGTTTGATTGTTTGCATGTTATTAATATTTGTGTTCCCATGAACTTATGTCGTCAATAAGAATGTGAGATCTTAGATGACAATGACATTGTTCTTAAAGTAGCCACAATCAATGATCATCGAGAACGGGATATCGATTATGCGATTGGTGTGCGATCTGCATCATACTCTTAGAGAGTGTAGTGGTTCTCACAACTACGAGATATTAGATATCTCATGATGGATGCACAAATACTTTGAAGAGTATTGGCATACCCAACCAAGAAACCGTTTGATGTATTCTATTTACGTGTCTACGGGAGTATCGGTTTGTGGAGTGGTGTAATAGTCCTATGACTTGAGGTTAATACACACGACATGTACGGGATGATGGGCTTTGACCATGACCGACTCTTGCACTCTCAACGGAGTAGATATGGCATGTGTTGGGCACATCACGAAGTATATGTGCGTTGTAATAGAGCCAAGATAGGATTCGTTCCTCAAATAGAATTAGAGAGAATACTCATCTTCTCATAGCTAATTGGATCGTTAGTCATTGGCCAATGCACGTTGTATTTGAAATAGTGTTCAAATATGACAACATGATCAATTAGCAGAATGAGATAATGTGATTAAGTTATTGGAATAGACACATTATCATATTCTAGACTTAATTGGAGTGTTCGTGAACGAAAGGACCATATCACTTTGAGCTTCACATTACAGGTTGTTGATGTATCCTCGCAACGTACCTCATATGTTGAGATTGTCTGGTTTATTGTCTAGGGTTCAACTAAGACCATTAGTTTGACTAATCGCTTGACATATGAGGGCCTATGGGTCACACAATAAGTAACCCACGTTTACGAATTATGTTGGTAGGATTAAATATTTGATTAGATCATAAATATTTAATTAATGGAGAATTATAATAATTCTATTTAATAGAATTATTAATATTTAATTAAATTAGATTTAATTAAATTAGATGATATATTAGATATGTCATGATAATAATATATTAGATATATTATTATATATTATATGGTAAAGAATATATTTGATATCTTATAGATATGGAAATACTTTACTATATATACGGGTTATGAGACTCATAAATTACAAGTCTAAAATCCCTAATATTCTCCATAAATTCCAAGAGTGAGTTTTTCCTAGCGAACTCCTTTTGGAATTACCATAAGGCAATTCATTGCAAGTTCGTAGACGAGGATTACGTGGATATCATAGTAGAGGAATCCGGCTACGGAACACTGCTAGGACATTTATCGTGGATCACATACTAGAGGGATCCGACTACGAAGCACTGTAAGAATATAATTTAATCATTCTTGCTAAATTATATGTTATACATCCATGCCTATAATTCGTTGTTGGTGAATTTTAATTCTTCCGCTGCTACAAATATTTGATTTGTACCAATCCCCAACAGTGGTATCTGAGCTCCAGGCTTTGATTATTGGTTGTATAAATATGTTTATGTGTTTTTGTCGATACGCTATGTGTATATTTTTAAATATATCTGGCCGCTAATTTTGATTTTAGAAATCAATATTATTTAATGTTTTTGGGAAAACATTGGTTCATTATTGGAATTGTGTCAGTAGCCTTGGTGTCGCCGAAAATTTTTATAAAATTGAAAGTATTGTTAATAAGAATTTGTGCAGTGTTTCGTGTTTCTCAAAATTGTTTTGGAATTAATTTTGGAAAACTGCTAATTGTTTTTGAAACCAATGTCCAGAGCATGTGCGTCTTTAACAAATTCACATCTTAACAAACTGGATTTAATCGACGACTCACTGGGGTGCGTCTCGCAGGACATTCGCCGTCGCGATTCACTCAACTATGGGTTATGAGTAAATCCGTCAGTTTCCTTTAGCCGTTCGATGATGAATTGCGGTGACGGGCAGGCACGAATCCCTCTTTGGTGCTTTGGCCGTACACTGGAATCGTAACGTGGTTGCGATGTCGCGACGATAGGTGTCGTGTCGAGTCAAGGCAGCTGCGCTAGGCATCGCGTCGAGCGGCCATTGCGGTCGTCTTCCGCAGAAACGCAGCGACTGCGTCTACGTGTTGCAGCGGTGGCTGCATCTGCAGCTGCGTCGGTCGGGAAGGCTGCGCGGCGCGGTGTGAATTTTTTAAAGGTTTTATAGATTTCTGGTGTGAGCTGCCTGTGCGTGTGTGCTGTTTGCTGTTAACCGTGAGCGTGAATAGCCCTAGGGGCCTGGGTTGAGAATTTGATTCTCCCCAGGCCCTTTTCTTGCAAATACCTTTTAATTGCAAAACAGTCCCTGAATTTTTTTTAAAAGGTTTTATAGATATAAAGTCTTGTTTGGCAGCTTGAAATTACAAAATTCAATTTTCTAATTTTAAGGGATTGTTTGATAAATTAAACTGTGATAATTTTGATAAAATTATGTATTGGGCAAAATAATTTTTTTTTTTTTGAAAATCTTTAGAAATTAACCAAGGTTTGGAACTTGTTGGTATTTCTAAAATTGACAATATTTAATTTACGAAAATTCATTTGTTTGCACATTTATTTGATTTATGTGCTATGTGATAATTAAATGATTTTGTCATATTATTTATTTTATAATAAAGCAGGATAATTTGATTAATTGCTTTACTTGCATAACTATTATATGAATTGTAATTTATATTAATAGTTATAGTCCGCATATTTTGTCTGGGTAGGCGGCACCCAGTATGTGTCGGACCGTAAATCATGTTTGGGTAGACGGCACCCAATATTTGTTAGACCGTGATTTATGCTTGGGTAGACGGCGCCCAATTTTTGCTCTTTTGTGATTGAGCATGTACAAATTGGATCTTGTTTAAGCAATTAAATACCCCGGCTTCAAATGCTCCTCAATTAAAATATGGTTATCATTTAGAATGAGTGATGTCTTCCATCATAATTAAAAGAAAACCAGAGATTTCATTCCATGAGTATTTAAGGCCCAAGTCTTTTGCTCGGAGTTACATCTTACGGAACTTTTATAGGGACACGAAGTGTCGCCGTGTGATGGTTGTTAACCACCTAAATTGTTTCACCAGCCCAAGCAGGGGAACAATGAGGGGACATCGATCGAACTAGATTTGATCAACTAGGAGTTGCATATATTGCAATTGGTTTTGAGACCTACCAGTTATGCTATCGCAGTAATCAGCCCAAGCAGGTGCTGTGGTAGTAGGAATGTGGATCCTAGTCCATTATAATTTATATTTGATATAAATTCGTACTCTTCCGATGAGGTCGTTGAGTATGTGAAAATAATGGAGACAAAATAAATTAAAGGCCATGTTTATTTTGATTGCTGAATATCGATCATAGGGATTATGTGTTTTAATTCCCGTTCTTTTATTTTATTATTTCTCTAGGTTGGTTGAAATGAATAATCTGTCGTTGAGATTCGTTCTAGAATCAAACAAATTGGTTGGGCTAAATTTTCTGGATTGGCATCGCAACATGCGTTTGGTGCTAAGACAAGAAAAGATTGAGTACGTGTTGGACACGCCAATCTCCAAGACCCCTGCTGCCGGTTCTTCAGAGTCTGCTACGTTTGACGTTGCAGCTCAAAAGAAGCATCAAGAAGATGCGAAACAGGCGCAGTGTGTTATGCTGCTTGGGATGAACCCAGAGCTTCAAAGGCAACATGAGAAAATGGATCCCTATGAGATGCTCAAACACCTGAAAGATCTTTTTGACTCTGAATCTCCCTCCGAGAAATATGAGGTCATGCGAGATCTGTTTAGGTGCCGCATGTCTGAAGGAGGAAAGGTTTCACCTCATGTCCTGAAGATAATAGGGCTAATAGAGAAACTAGGGTCCCTAGACATTAAGCTAGGGGACGATGTTTCCGTTTATGCTATTCTTCAGTCGCTTCCGGATTCATTTTCTAGTTTCGTGGTGAACTATAATATGAATCAGACGGTAGCAACAATGCCTGAATTGCATAACATGCTCAAAACTTTTGAGGCAACTACCACTAAGGAAAGGAGTGTGCTCATGGTGAGCTCTTCTGCTAAATCTGGCCATAAAGGCAAGAAAAAGTGGAATAACAAGGCTAAGAAAGGTTCTAAGCCGAATATCCTAAAGCCTAAGGGTGGTATTCAAAAGAAAGAGCGGGTAGATAAGGATATGTGTCTTTACTGCAAAGAGAAGGGGCACTGGAAGAAGGACTGCAAGGTTCTAGCTGCTGAGAAAAGAGCACTAGGTGCATCTGGCAGTGGAACAGGTATGTTTGTCATTGAGATAAATATGTCTACTACTAGTTCTAACTGCTGGGTATTAGATACCGGATGTGGCTCACACATTTGTACGAATGTGCAGGGCCTCAGGGAAAGCAGAGTGGTTAGACCGGGTGAAGTTGTCCTACGCGTGGGAAATGGAGCACGAGTTGCTGCGGAACGTGTAGGGACATATATTATAGACTTACCCAGTGGGAATATATTAGAACTTAATAATTGTTATTTTGTTCCGTCTATTACTAGAAACATTATTTCCATTCCGATGTTAGACATTGAAGGGTTTTCCTTCCATTTTTCTAATAGTAGTTGCTACTTTATGTTGAATGGTACTGTTTATGGGAATGCTTCTCTTGTGAATGGCTTATATTTGTTGAATTATGGACATGATATTCTTAATGTGCAAAATAAAAGACTTAAACTTAGTAATCAGGAAAATCCTACCTTCTTGTGGCACTGCAGACTTGGTCATGCCAATGAGAAAAGAATTGCAAGGTTAAGAAAGTTAGACTACTTAACCCCATTTGACTTTGAGTCTTATGGAAACTGTGAATCATGCCTCAAAGGAAAAATGACTAATAAACCTTTTTCTGGGAAAGGGGTACAGGCCAAAGAGGTGTTAGAGTTAGTTCACACAGATGTGTATGGACCACTACCAACTCTAGCAAGAGGTGGTTTCGGATACTTCATTACTTTTACTGATGACCTCTCTAGGTTTGGATATGTATATCTTATGAGACACAAATTTGAAGCCTTTGAGAAGTTTAAGAAGTATAAAGTTGAGGTAGAGAAACAACTTGGTAAGAGTATTAAAACTCTTCGATCAGATCGAGGAGGAGAATTCCTTAGCCATGAGTTCCTGGATTATTTAAAGTTGCATGGCGTCCGATCTGAATGGACACCTCCTGGAACACCACAAATGAATGGTGTATCCGAAAGGAGGAATCGAACCCTGTTAGACATGGTAAGATCCATGATGAGTTTCTCCTCTCTTCCAACATTCCTGTAGGGTTATGCACTCCAAACCTCAATTTACATTCTGAATAGGTTTCCATCTAAATCAGTTGAGCGAACACCATATGAATTGTGGTGTGGTAAAAAGTCATCATTCTCACATATCAAGACGTGGGGTTGCCCCGCGTATGTGAAAAAGATGTTCACTAATAAGTTGGAATCTAAAGGTGAAAAGGGTTATTTTGTGGGATATCCTAAGGAAACAAGAGGATATTATTTCTATCTTCCTGTGAATCAAAAGATTATTGTTTCTAGACAGGCGACGTTCCTTGAAAACGACTACGTCTTTAAGGAACAAGGTCTCAAAAAGATAGAACTTGAAGAAATTCAAGAACCACAAACTAACACTGAGGCTGAGAACTTGTTGGACAACCACGACAAGGAATCAGTGGGAGCATTCAGTGAATCTCATAGTGGAAACCTATCACTAGGTGATCATCTTCCAGCCAGTGGGAGCATAATTGGAGATATCTCGCATACGCAAGAAACTCCAAATAGACTGAATGAGAATGATATGGATATTGTTCGATCTCCTGCTCAAGAGACGCAAGAAAGCATAGCTCTTGAGAATTCTCCAGGCATTGATCAGATGATCACTGGAGAACCTCCTCACAATCAGAATGTACAGTCTGCACAAATGCAGCTCCGTAAGTCTACTAGGATGCGTCATGCACCTGTTAAGCTCAACCTTCTCTTGGAGGAACACGATAACGTGGAAATCCCGTATAAGGACGATCCTAAGACTTATTCTGAAGCAATATCAGATATTGATTCAGGGAAGTGGCATGAAGTCATGAAATCTGAAATGGACTCGATGTACGTTAATCAAGTTTGGGACTTGATTGAATTGCCTGAAGGGGTTAGACCCATTGGCTGCAAGTGGGTCTTCAAAATGAAGACTGACGCAGATGGCAAAGTACAAACCTATAAAGCTAGGTTGGTGGCAAAAGGTTATAGTCAAAGAGAAGGAATTGACTATGATGAAACCTTTTCACCAGTTGCAAAAATCAAGTCTATTCGGATTTTACTTGCAGTAGCTGCATACAATGATTATGAGATTTGACATATGGATGTCAAAACGGCTTTCCTTAATGGATTCATTGATAAGGAAGTGTTTATGACACAACCGGAAGGTTTTGTATCCAAGTCAAATCCAAATCTAGTGTGCAAGCTGAAGAGGTCCATCTACTGACTGAAGCAAGCTTCTAGGAGTTGGAATATCCGCTTTGATGAGGCTATCAAGTCATTTGATTTCGTCAGAAATGCTGAAGATCCTTGTGTGTATAAGAAATGCGATGGGAATAATATTGTTTTCATTATCGTATATGTGGATGACATATTGATTTTGGGAAACAATATTTCGTTAATGCAATCCGTGAAAGATTGGTTGTCCAAGACCTTCATGATGAAGGACTTGGGTGAAGCCTGCTACATCCTTGGGATAAAGATTTATAGAGATAGATCTAGAAGGATGTTGGGGCTGTCACAATCCACCTACATAGATAAGGTACTGAGGCGTTTTTCTATGGAGAACTCTAAGAGAGGTTCTCTACTGACAAGTCATGGGATCAAGTTCTCAAAGAAGGATTGTCCTTCCAATGAGAGTGAGATCGAACACATGAAGAAAGTCCCATATGCTTCTGCCATTGGGTCGATCATGTATGCCATGACTTGCACTAGACCCGATGTGGCCTACGCTGTCAGTATAACTGGTAGATATCAGCAGAATCCGGGTGAACCTCACTGGATTGCTGTGAAGAACATTCTAAAGTATCTTAGACGAACTAAGGAATGTTTCCTAGTCTATGGTGGACAGCAAGAACTAGTAGTGACTGGGTTCGCTGATGCTAGTTTTCAGTCTGATTGCGATGACTACAAGTCACAGTCAGGTTATGCATTCACACTCAACGTTGGAGCGGTAAGCTGGAATAGTTCCAAGTAAGAAACAACTGCAGATTCAACAACCGAAGCTGAGTACATTGCTGCATCAGAAGCCGCTAAAGAGGCTGTCTGGATTTTGCAGTTCTTGAAAGAACTAGGGGTAGTTCCGAGTGCCAGTCGTGCAATAAAGTTGTATTGTGATAATACTAGTGCGGTTGCGCAAGCAAAGGAACCAAGATCTAATAATAGAAACAAGCATGTACCTAGGCGTTATCATTTGATTCCGAGAGATCATAGCGAGAGGAGAGATAGAATTGGAACGAGTCCCCACCGAGGATAACCTTGCAGATCCTTTCACTAAGGCACTTAGTGTGCATGTACACACCAGACACTTTGAGAGTCTAGGTGTTAGGCATATGGGTGATTGGCGCTAGGCCAAGTGGGAGATTGTTAGTATATATGTCCTAGAAGACAATCATTTTAGGGGACATATTACTTGATCGTTATTCAGTTGTTTATATTATTGACTTTATTTAATAATATTTGGCATTACACTTTATTGAATATTATGTTTGATTGTTTGCATGTTATTAATATTTGTGTTCCCAAGAACTTATGTCGTCATTAAGAATGTGAGATCTTAGATGACAATGACATGGTTCTTAAAGTAGCCACAATCAATGATCATCGAGAACAGGATATCGATGATGCGATTGGTGTGCGATCTGCATCATACTCTTAGAGAGTGTAGTAGTTCTCACAACTACGAGATATTAGATATCTCATGATGGATGCACAAATACTTTGAAGAGTATTGGCATACCCAACCAAGAAACCATTTGATGTATTCTATTTACGTGTCTACGAGAGTATCGGTTTGTGGAGTGGTGTAATAGTCCTATGACTTGAGGTCAATACACACGACATGTACGGGATGATGGGCTTTGACCATGACCGACGCTTGCACTCTCAACGGAGTAGATATGGCATGTGTTGGGCACATCACGAAGTATATGTGCGTTGTAGTTGAGCCAAGATAGGATTCGTTCCTCAAATAGAATTAGAGAGAATGCTCATCTTCTCATAGCTAATTGTATCGTTAGTCATTGACCAATGCACGTCATATTTGAAATAGTGTTCAAATATGACAACATGATCAATTAGCAGAATGAGATAATGTGATTAAGTTATTGGAATTGACACATTATCATATTCTAGACTTAATTGGAGTATTCGTGAACGAAAGGACCGTATCACTTTGAGCTTCACATTACAGGTTGTTGATGTATCCTCGCAACGTACCTCATATGTTGAGATTGTCTGGTTTATTGTCTAGGGTTCAACTAAGACCATTAGTTTGACTAATCGTTTGACATATGAGGGCCTATGGGTCACACAATAAGTAACCCACGTTTACGAATTAAGTTGGTGGGATTAAATATTTGATTAGATCATAAATATTTAATTAATGGAGAATTATAATAATTCTATTTAATAGAATTATTAATATTTAAATAAATTAGATTTAATTAAATTAGATGATATATTAGATATGTCATGATAATAATATATTAAATATATTTTTATATATTATATGGTAAAGAATATATTTGATATCTTATAGATATGGAAATACTTTACTATATATATGGGTTATGAGACTCATAAATTACAAGTCTAAAATCCCTAATATTCTCCATAAATTCCAAGATTGAGTTTTTCCTAGCGAACTCCTTTTGGAATTACCATAAGGCAATTCATTGCAAGTTCGTAGACGAGGATTACGTGGATATCATAGTAGAGGAATCCAGCTACGGAACACTGCTAGGACATTTATCGTGGATCACATACTAGAGGGATCCGACTACGAAGCACTGTAAGAATATAATTTAATTATTCTTGCTAAATTATATGTTATACATCCATGCCTATAATTCGTTGTTGGTGAATTTTAATTTTTCCGCTGCTACAAATATGTGATTTGTAACTCTAAAACCCAACAGTGGTAATATAAAAATAGACAGAATGATTCTTTCATTTCATTCAATCTGCATTTGATCTGTTGATGCTATTTTTCACTTTGAAAAAGAACAGTTTTTTTTTTTCACTTCAAACAAAGGTGCTCTTATTTATCAGGATTAAAAAATTTTGAGATACAATTACCAGCAAAATACCTTCCAATATAAATGGCTAAAACCTTAAAGACAAATATATGAGCATCAAAGTTCTCAAATATCCTACACGACAACACAAATTAAAATTCGAGACAAGGAACATAATGCCAAGCCTAATCTTAAAACTCACAGTTATAGATTAAACATGATCATACATGTAACCATAGATAAGCTAAATTAAAGTTTTTACTCATAGATCCATGAGTGAAGGCTGCTCCTCCATTCAGCAATTCCTTCTGGGAACCAAAGAGCAATTTCCTTTCTTCCACTCTCGACTGCATCGCTGCCATGAATGACATTCCTACCAATATCAATGGCATAATCCCCACGGATGGTCCCAGGGGCCGACTCAGCAGGGTTGGTTACTGCAATGATCTTTCTTCCAGTAGCTACCACATTCTTACCCTCCCAAACCATAGCAACAACAGGGCCAGAGATGATGTACTCGACTAGCCTGTTGAAGAAGGGCTTAGCTGATAAATCAGCATAGTGCTTCTCAGCAAAGGCACGATCAATGCTGATAAACTTCAAACCTTTCAAAGTGAAACCTTTCTTTTCGAACCTGCTAATAATCTCACCAACCAAGCCTCTCTGGACGCCATCAGGCTTGATCATAACAAAAGTTTACTCCATCTTTGCTGAGGCAGCGGGTTAGTGAGCTTTGCTTTGCAGTTGAAAAAGAACAGTTTGTTGCCCGATCTTACTAAGAAGCTCGTCGGCACTGAGCTCTTTCATCTCCTCCCATGGCGGCTTTCCCGTTAACATCTCAAGATCAATGCACTCCGGAGCCCAAATATCAGATGACAATTCATGCACATTCTCAATTATGGCCTCAGGTGATAGATATATAGGAGTACCCCTTAAGTAACAACACATCACCAAAATGGACCCCCACAGAGACTTCACCTGACCAAGCCATATGCACATCAATCCCGCCACCGTCATCGCCCCCCACAAGCTCGATAACCGCCCTCTCATCCTAAATCTCAGCCCCATCGCGTCCGACACCACCCCGCCCATCGGCCGCTACACCACGTTCGCCAATTCGAAGCTGGCGGCGATTGCCCCCGCCGTCTCCATATTCATTGAACCTGTTGTAGAAATACTCCGCGATGATGTTATCAGTCGTCAATTCTACCTCGAAACAGAACGCATACGTCAATCTCAAATCCACGCTTAAAATTTTGCTGATCTGCTCAGCGTCACCTCAGCCTCTAACTCAGATGATCCAGCCGTTAATACATTGAAATTAAAATTGAATTTGGGAATTAGGATTCATCAAATTGTATTTTTTATGAATGTTTGAGACAAATAATTTTAATTTTATTTAAAATTAAATGTTTTTTTGTATAGAATATGTTTAAAAAGAGTTTTATAATTTTTAAAATTAAGAATAATTTTTTTAATTTTTAATATTACAAAAGGATACTTCAGTAATTTTTTATATTTAATTTATTAAAAATATTTTTTTGCCCTGGGCGAAACTATATCGCCAAGGACAATATAATATTATTTGTCGACATTTCATTGGTTTACTGACATCAGGAAGGGCGAAACCCCTTCCTGACCGTAGTAAATCCCTACTTTTTTATATAATGATGTTGAAAATCAACAAGAATGCTTAAAAAATAAACTAATCATAGCATAAAATCCCCTCAAATTTAAGTAATACCTGAAGAACAATTTATAAATACCCCAAGAATAACTCACAAGTACCCCAAAATAATTAACAATACCCGAAGAACAAAATCATTTAATTGTTCTTTGGATATTATAAATTATTTTTTGAGTATTATATATTATTTTAAGTATTACAAATTGTTATTTTAGGTATTATAAATTATTCTTTGGATTTATTCATGTATAAATTATTTATTGTATATTATAAATTATTCTCTATATATTATAGATATTATTTGGATATTATAAATTGTTCTTTGATTTCACATAAATTTTTGTCTTGTTCGCATTGGTTATATGCTTGTGGTTCATAATCGGTATCCAATTGTAATATAAAAACCTAGAAAATGTGAAGTTCAAAAAGAAATGGCGTGATTAACGGTAGGTAATTCATTTAAAACACACAATTGTATCCCTTGCAATCAATTTTTCTGGACAAACACAACTAAGGCAACAAATGGTATTCTGCTGCACCCATCTCAGCCTGTTTCTCTCCTTGGCATCAAGTTCCTTCCTTTGCCACGTCGTCGCCTCTGCATTCATTGCAGTCGCCGAATTACATCCCCCGGCGGCACAGACGTTGATGTTGAAGTTCCGATAAGTGGCGTTGATGTTGAAGTTCCGTAATTTCAGTGGAGAATGGTGATGAAGCTTAAGTTTTTTGGCGGAAGAAAAATTAATCTGGAAATAGTTGAAATTAATAATAATAATAATGTATTGTATATATAAAAAGGGATATATTATACTAATTATATAGCTTATATATTTTTAAATGGTTATAACTTTTTATGACGGTATATTTTTTTAGAAATAAAATTACCCATTAATTAGAGTAATTTTATACTCTCACTAAAATGCATATTCAGTGACGGTATTAAATCTCCTCACTATTATTTTTGTGACTAAAGACTATTTTCTTGTAGGAATACAAATAAAAACTGAATGTCAGATTGACTATTTTACTTACCATTAAATGTGAGAATTAACAAATAAAAATTTACATATAAATAATAAATTCACAACCCTATGAAATTATTACACATAATTCAGTATGCAATATATATACTTGGAGTTGATCGAAAAGACTAGCAAAGTTTGTTAATTTCCGAGATGATTTTGGTACATTGATCCATCGTTATTGATTCAATCCCAAAAATGTAACAATTTATTTGATTTTTGAATATGAATTTGAATTTCGTTGGAATAAAAAAAATAAAAAATCATTGAAAAAGATAAATCATTTTGTATATAGTATTATTAAATTTAAAACAATAATGTTGAAAAATTTATTTTTTCTAATAAAAAAATTAAAAAATGTCGACTGAACAACATAATTAAAGAAAAATGAAATTGAGATATGTGTATAAAAAATGTTGTGAATTTTAAATTTTTCTAATTTTAAAATAAATTTAATTAAATATACTTCTATATCGTAATGAACTCGTATAATAGTTACACTATGCTTGACCCAATAGTCTCATCAGGTTTTTTAATGAGATTGTGCATGAGCCTATTTTCCACACTTGTTTGTATTAGAATTTACGAAATTCAGATCTATAGTCTAAACAGTAGTAAAGAATTAAAGAATTTTGTTGTAGGGATGATGTTCAGATGTTTTTAATATTTTTTATTCTTATGTAGTTTTGCACTTCGAATTAATGAAATAATAAAAAATATTGATCTGTTATAATATTTTTTAATTAAACCCATATACGTTGGGAATTGACTTTTATATTTGTCATCGATTGTTATAGAATCATCGAATAAAAATTTACATATAAATAAATTCACAACCCTATGAAATTATTAACACATAATTCAATATGCAATATATATACTTGTAGTTGATGCAAGAAGAGAAGCAAAGTTTGTTAAATTCCAAGATTATTTTGGTACATTGATCCAACTTTATTTATTCAATCCCAAAAATGTAACAATTTATTTGATTTTTAAATTTGAATTTCGTTGGAATACAAAAAAAAAAATTATTAAGACACATTGAAAAAGATAAATCATATTGTATATAGCATTATTAAATTTAAAACAATAATGTTAAAAAAAATTCTGATAAACAAAATTTATAAATGTTGACTGACCAACATAATTAAAGAAAAATGAAATTGAGATATGTGTATAATAAATGTTGTGAATTTTTAATTTTTCTAATTTAATAAATAAATTAAATTAAATATACCTATACTGTAATGAACTTGTTTAATGGTTATACTATGCTTGAGCCCAATTATCTCATCAGATTTCTTAATGAGATTGTGCATGAGCCTATTTTCCTCACTTGTTTGTATTAGAATTTACGAAATCAAGATCTATAATCTAAAGAGTAGTAAAGAATTGAAGAATTTTGTTGTAGGGATGGTGTTTAGATGTTTTTAATATTTTTTATTACTCTGCACTCGAAATTAATGAGATGCTAAAGAATATATATGTTTTAATTTTTTTAATTGAACACATATACGTAGGGAATTGACTTTTATGTTAGCTATTGAATGGGAGAATAAACAAATAAAAAATTACATATATAAATAAATTCACAACCCTATGAAATTATTAACACATAATTCAGTATTCAATATATATACTTGGAGTTGGTCAAGAAGAGAAGCAAATTTAATTTGTTAATTTCCAAGGTGATTAATTTTGGTACATTGATCCATCGCTTTTCATTCAATCCCAAAAATATAACAAATTATTTGATATTTGAATTTGAATTTCGTTGGAATAATAAAAATTATTAAACACATTGAAAAAGATAAATCATATCGTATATAGTATTATTATATTTAAAACAATATAATGTTAAAAAAATTATTTGTTCAGATTAAAAAAAAATTAAAAATGCTGACTGAACAACATAATTATAGAAAAATAAAATTGAGATATGTGTATAATAAATGTTGTGAATTTTTTATTTTTCTAATTTTAAAATAAATTTAATTAAATATACCTGTATTGTAATGAACCCATATAATAGTTACTATGCTTAAGGCCACTGGGCTGCCCTCCCATGGATATATATATTTGCAATAAATTAAAAAATTTTGCAATTTAAAAATTGAATAAATTGTTTTCCTTGCTCATTACAAATTTTATCATTAAAATTTTGAATTTTATAAAAATATAAAAAAATAAAAAAATTTCCTTATATGGAAAATTATTTTTCAGGACCGTAACTTAAAAGGGGTGGCAAAATGAGGACCATAATTTTTTGGAATGACAAAATGAGGACCCTAACTTAATTTTAAATGTGATAAATTAAGAATAAATCAATCCGAATCAATGCAAATTGGGTTAATTGGCTCGATTTGGGCTAGAAACCGGGCCAAAATTGAGCCAATTTGACCTTATTTGGGTTGAATTTGTCCTCAATTTGCAACTTTTATAAGTTACGATTGTTAAATTGTCAATCTGAAAATTTTACGGTTCTTATTTTTTCAGCCCAAAAAATTATTGTCCTTATTTTTCTAGCCCAAAAATTTACTTTCCTTATATTTTTTCTAACATCTCAATTTAAGATCCAAATTTTTTTTCTAATATATATATATATATATTTGTTTATTTATTAATTTTTATATATTCTTATTTTATGTGATACAAGAATAACATTATCGCAAAAGGTATTATTTTGTTAAATAAAACAATTGGATTGGTTACGTGTTTAGATGACACTCAGCTCAAAACTTTATTTTTCTATTAACAAAGCATCTAGAAAAGCTTCTATATCTGCTCTAATTGTATAAATACGTCACATTTTTCAGGCAAAGACGTTAAATCAATAAAATATTGTTTTAATTCAGTGTGGTATTCAATAATCCACATATTATATATGAGATGCTAGAATCTTTTCGACATCAAGTAGGTTCGACTCAACAACTTTTTTTTATTAGTCACGTAATGTCTCCATTACATTTCGGAAAGGAATGTTGGTTAGTCTCAATCTGCTCTCCAATTTCATTATTCATATGTGTCATCTAACATTGAACTACATACACCCTATCATATAATCAAGGAATTTCCAAAATCAAATGCCTTGACAAAATCAAACTTGTATAAAACTGTTTTTAATTTTTTTCTTCTTTACTTCATCAATAAATTCATTTAACACACGAACCCCATCAAACATCATTCAACCTTAAATGGAGCAACATCTTTTCCACTGTTGGAAAATATGAGGAATCTTAAACAAGTAAACATGTAATTGCAACGGAAGAAATTGACTCCCCAACATGGAATCAGACATAGTTGTATATCAAAAATCAACAAGGAGTAAACAAATATCCTTAAAAAATATTCTCGCAGTCGGATCCTCTACTATAGTATCCACGTGATCCTCATCTACGAATTCGCAACAATTGCTGGTGTTCAACTTCTCAAAGTGTGCTAGGAAGACTTTTTTGAAAGTTACTTTGATTATTCTCGAGAACTAGTGTTTTGTGATAATTATATAAACAAGTCTTATAACTTATTTATTTATATAGTAATATAATAACTAATGGGCTTTTAAGCCCATTATTATTATAATCTATTTAATTTATGGCCCAGTCATAATTAAAATTATTAAATAGATCTTTACTATATATATAATAATATATCTAATATATTATCTAATATAATTAAATCAAATTTAAATAAATATTCATTATTCTCTCCAATAGAATTATCATAATTCTCCATTGATTAAATATTCATGAACAAATCAAATCATTTAATCCAACCATCTTTAATTCCTAAACAAGGATCACATTTTGTGTGACCTATAGGCCATCATATGTCAAGCGATTAGTCAAACTAATGGTCTTAGTAGAACCCTAAATAATAAACCAGACAAACTCGACATATGAGGTACGTTGCGAGGATACAACAACAACCTGTAATGTGAAGCTCAAAATGATACAGTCATTTCATTCATGAATACTGCAATTAAGTCTAGATTATGATAATGTGTCTATTTTAATAACTTAATCATATTATCTGATTTTACTAATTAATCATGTTGTCATATTCGAATATTCTTTCAAATATGACGTGCATTGACCAATGACTAACGATTCAATTAGTTATGAGAAGATGAGTATTCTCTCTAAATTTATTTTGAGAAACGAATCCTATCTTGGCCCAACTACCACACACATGTACTTTGTGGTGTGCTGAATGCATGCCATATCTACTCCATTCAGAGTGCAAGAGTCGGTCATGGTCAAAAGCTCATCACTCCATACATGTTGTGTGTATTGACCTCAAGTCAGAAGACTATTACATTACTCCACAAACCAATACTTTCGTAGACGCATAAATAGAATACATCAAATGATAGGTATGCTAATACTTTACAAATTATATGTGCGTCCATCATGAGATATGTATTATCTCGTAGTTGTGAGAACCACTACACTCTCTAAGAGTATGATGTAGATCGCACACCATTCTCAATCGCATCATCGATATCCCATTCTCGATGATCACTGATTGGAGCTATTTTAAGAATCATGTCATGGTCATCTAAGATCTCACATTCTTAACGACGACATAAATTCATGGGAACACAAGTTCGAATAGTCATGCAAACAATCAAAACACTGTATTTAATATAGTGCAATGCCAAATACAATTAAATAAAGTCAATAACGTAAATAGTACTGAATAACAATCAAGTACGATGTCCTCATAAATTATTGTCTTCTAGGACATAAATACAACAATCTCCCACTTGGCCTAAAGCCAATCACCCATATGCCTAACACCAAGACTCTCAAAGTGTCTGGCGTGTACATGCACACTAAGTGTCTTAGTGAAAGGGTCTGCAAAGTTATCTTCTGTGGGAATTTGTTCCAACTCTATCTCTCCCCTCCTTATGATCTCTCAGATCAAATGATAATGCCTAAGTACATGCTTTTTTCGATTATTAGATCTCGGTTCCTTTGCCTGTGCATCCACAAAAGTATTATCGCAATACATCTTTATTACGCGATTGGTACTCGGAACTACCCGTAGTTCTTTCAAGAATAGTAAAATCCAGACAGCCTCTTTTGTGGCTTCTAATGCAGCAATGTACTCGGTTGTTGAATCTGCAGTTGTTTTTACTTGGAACTATTCCAGCTTACTATTCCACAGTTGAGTGTGATTGCATATCCTTATTGCGAATTGTAATCATCGCAATCAGATTGAAAACTAGCATCAGTTAATCCAGTCACTACTAGCTCCGATTGTCCACCATAGACTTAGAAACATTCCTTAGTTCGTCTAAAATACTTTAGAATGTTCTTTACAGTAATCCAGTGAGGTTCACCCAGATTCTATTGGTATCTACTAGTTATACTGACAGCGTAAGCCACTTCAGGTCTAATGCAAGTCATGGCATACATGATCGACCCAATAGCCAATGTATATGGGACATTCTTCATGTGCTCGATCTCAGCCTCGTTAGAAGGGCAATCCTTCTTTCAAAGCTTGATCCCATGATTTACTGGTAGAAAACCTCTTTTAGAGTTCTCCGTAGAAAAATACCTCAGTACCTTATCTATGTAGGCGCATAGTGAAAGTCCTAACATCCTTTTAGATCTATCTCTATAGATCTTTATTCCAAGGATGTAGCAAGCTTCATCCAAGTCCTTCATCATGAAGGATTTGGACAACCAATCTTCAACGGATTGCATTAACGAAATGTTGTTTCCCAAAATTAATATGCCATCCACATATATAATAATGAAAATAATATCATTCCCATTGCATTTTCGATAAACGCATGAATCTTCCACATTTCTGATGAAATCAAATGATTTTATAGCCTCATCAAAACAGATATTCAAACTCCTATAAGCTTGCTTTAACCCGTAAATGGACCTCTTCAGCTTGCACATTAGATTTGGATTTGACTTGGATACAAAACCTTCCGGTTGTGTCATAAACATTTCCTTATCAGTATTTCCATTGAGGAAAGCCGTTTTGACATCCATCTGTCAAACTTCATATTCATAGTATGCAACTATTGCAAGTAAAATCCGGATAGACTTGATCTTTGCAACTGGTGAAAAGGTTTCATCATAGTCAATGCCTTTGACTATAATCTTTTGCCACCAACCTAGCCTTGTAGGTTTGTACTTTGC
>JAPKLY010000547.1:55860-74553 GCA_026898435.1 Prunella vulgaris
ACTATAATCTTTTGCCACCAACCTAGCCTTGTAGGTTTGTACTTTGCAATCTGCATCAGTCTTTGTTTTTAAGACCCATTTGTAGACAATAGGTCTAACCCCTTTAGGAAATTCAATCAAGTCCAAGACTTGATTAACGTACATCGAGTCTATTTCAGAATTCATAGCTTCATGCCACTTCCCTGAATCAATATCTAATATTGCTTTAGGAAAAGTCTTAGAATCGTCATTGTCTAAAATTTCCACATCAACGTGTTCCTCCAGGAGGAGATTAAATTTGACTGGTGGACGATGTATCCTAGTTGATTTACGGAGTTGCATTTGTGGTGACTGTACATTCTGAACATGAGAAGGTTCTCCAGTGTTGATCTGATCAATGCCTGGATATGTCTCAAGAGCTATGCTTTCTTGCATCTCTTGAGTAGAAGATTGAATGATATCCATATCATTCTCATTTAATCTATTTGGAGTTTCTAGTGTATGCGAGATATCTCCAATTATGCTCTCACTGGCTGGAAAACGATCACATAGTGATAGGCTTCCACCATGAGATTCATTGAATGCTCCCACTGATTCCTTGTCGTGGTTCTCCGACAAGTTCTCAGCCTCAGTGTTAATTTGTGGTTCTTGAATTTCTTCAAGTTCTATCCTTTTACGACCTTGTTCCTTAAAGACGTAGTCATCTTCAAGGAATGTCCCCTGTCTAGAAATAATAACCTTTTGATTCACCGGAAGATAGAAATAATATCCTCTTGTTTCCTTTGAATATCCCACAAATTAACCCCTTTCACCTTTGGGTTCCAACTTATCAGTAAGCAACTTTTTCACATATGCAGGGCAACTCCACGTCTTAATATGTGAGAATGATGGCTTCTTACCACACCACAACTCATATGGTGATCGCTCAACTGATTTAGATGGAATCATGTTCAGAATGTAAATTGAGGTTTGAAGTGCATAACCCCACAACAATGTTGGAAGAGATGAGAAACTCATCATGGATCTTACCATGTCTAACAGGTTCGATTCCTTATTTCAAATACACCATTCATTTGTGGTGTTCCAGGAGGTGTCCATTAAGATTGGGCGCTATGTAACTTTAAATAATCCAGTAACTCATGGTTAAGGTATTCTCCTCCTCGATCTGATCGAAGAGTCTTAATACTTTTCCCAAGTTGATTTTCTTCTGCAGCTTTATACTCCTTAAACTTCTCAAAAGCCTCAGATTTGTGTTTCATAAGATACACATATCCATACCTCGAGAGGTCATCAGTAAAAGTGATAAAGTATCCAAAACCACCTCTTGCTAGAGGAGGTAGTGGTCCACACACATCTGTATGAACTAACTCTAATACTTCCTTGGCTCGTACCCCTTTCCCTGAAAAAGGTTTATTAGTCATCTTTCCTTTTAGGTAAGATTCACAGTTTTCATAAGACTCAAAGTCAAATGGGGTTAAGTAGTCTAACTTCTTGAACCTTTCAATTCTTTTCTCATTAGCATGGCCAAGACTACAGTGCCCTAAGATGGGAGAGAAACGTAGGTGATTCCAAGTCATTTCCCATAGACGATGTCAATTGTTTTTATCGATTTTACGAGTTTTAGGACAATTAATCAATAAAATGAATAATGTAAGAACTCAACACTAATATGAGTAAAAGTCCTATAAGCCCTTATGATTACATTGAGGTAATTCCGTCAAATTATAGATAAATCCCGGTTGAGGCCCAAAATTGTATATTTCTTGCCACAATAAATATGTAACTTAATTAATGGGTAATACCCAAAGAATGATTTATTGTTACCAGAAAAACATTTGAGTTGTACCCAATGTTATATTTAACAAGATCCTAAACTTAATATATAAATTAATAAAGGGTTATGTCAATTTGCCACCTATATTATATCACTTATTCCAATTTGCAATTTGTACTAACTTTTTTATCAAACTACAACCTATACTACCAAAAATTTGCCAATTGCAAAATATACTCATATTTTATTCTTTTTTCTAGTCAGTGCTATATTTTTCAAGGTTATACTCGTCAATCCATATCAATAATTTATTTATATTTATTTTTTGGCACAACAAATTCGACGCCGGTATAAAAAATCTTGTATTTTTATCGATTTAAATTATTAATCAAATTTCAATTTTGTTATCGTCGTTCTATAGAAATTACATTTATTTTAACATCAATTTTTTAAATTAATAATATTATAATTTAAGTGAATGAATAGTATGAAATGAAGAGTATAATATTAACAAATATTACATTGCCAAAAAAAAAGAACAAAAATTAACTTTAGGTAGTATTTTGTAAATTTTTCTTAGTACATGTTGAATTTTGATAAAATAAATAATACATGCTACGAATTAAAATAAAGGATATAGTACCGGTGGAAAATTGATTTTAACCCATTAATAAATGAGTATACTCAAAGAACAATTTATAATACACAAAGAACAACTGATTAATATTCAAAAAATAGTTAGTAATACCCCAAGAATAACTCATTAATACCCCAAAAACAACTAACCAAATACCCCAAGAACACATCTATAATACCCGAAAAACAAAGTAGTAATAGCCCAAGAACAAGTCTAAGTAATATCCTAAGAACATTAACTCAAGAATACCTCAAGAACAACACAACAATACCCTATAAACAAGTTTAAGTAATGCTCCAATAACAACTCACTAATACCCCAAGTACAATTCTATAATATTGGAAGAAAAAATTAGTAATATAAGTTCCTACACGTTCCGCAGCAACTCGTGCTCCATTTCCCAGACGTAGGATGACATCACCTGGTCTAACCGCTCTGCACATTCGTACAAATGTGTGACCCACATGCAGTATCTAATACACAGCATATAGAACTATTAGTAGACAAATTTATCTCAATGACAAACATACATGTTCCAGTGCCAGATGCACCTAGTGCTCTATTTTCAGCAGCCAGAACCTTGCAGTCCCTCTTCCAATGTCCTTTCTCTTTGCAGTAAAGACACACATCCTTGTCAACCCGCTCTTTCTTATGAATACTACCCTTAGGTTTCAAGGTATTCGGTTTAGAACCTTTCTTAGCCTTATTCTTCAGCTTCTTCTTGCCCTTGTGAGAAAATTTAACAGAAGAGCTCGCCATGTGCACTTTCCATTCCTTAGTGGTAGTAGCTTCAAAAGTTTTAAGCATATTATGCAATTCAGGCATTGTTGCTACCATCTGATTCATATTATAGTTCACCACGAAGCTAGAAAATGAATCTGGTAGTGACTGAAGAATAGCATAAACAGAAACATCGTCCCCTAGTTTAATGTCAAGGGATGCCAGTTTCTCGATTAGCCATATCATCTTCAGTACATGAGGTGAAACCATCCCCCGTTCAGGCATTCAACACCTAAATAGATCTCTCATGACCTCATATTCTCCGAGCGAGATTCAGTTGCAAAGAGATCCTTTAGGTGTTTCAGCATTACATAGGGATCCATTTTCTCATGTTGCCTCTGAAGCTCTGGGTTCATCCCAAGCAGCATAATACACTGCGCCTGTTTTGCATCTTCTTCATACATCATCTGAGTTGCAGTGTCAAACATTGTTGCCTCAGAAGAACTAACGTCTGGGATTTTGGGGATTGACATGTCCAACACGTACTCAATTTTTTCTTGTCTCAACACTAAATGCATGTTGCGGTGCCAATCAAGAAAGTTTCGCCCAACCAATTTGTTTGTTTCCATATCAAATCTCAACGACAGATTATTCATTTCAATCTAGAGAAATTAAGAAATAAAATGGACAATAATTAAAACACATATTCCGATGATTGATATTCAACAGTAAAAATAAACATTACCTTTAATTTATTCTGTCTCCATTATTTTCACATACTCAAACGACCTCATCAGAAGAGTACGAATTAATATCTAATATAAATCATAATGGACTAGGATCCATGTTCCTACTACCACAGCACCTGCTTGGGCTGATTACTGCGATAGTATAACTGGTAGGTGTCAAAATCAATTGTAATATCTACAATTCCTAGTTTATTGAACCTAGTCTTATTGATATCCCCTCATTGTTCCCCTTCTTGGGCCGGTAGAACAAATTAGGTGGTTAACAACCATCATACGGTGACACTTCGTGTCCCTATAAAAGTTTCGACAAATGTAATTCTGAGCAAAAGACTTTGGTCCTAAATACTCTTGGAATGAAATCCCCAATTTTTCTTTTAATTATAATGGTAGACGTCATTTATTCTAAATGATAACCATAATTAATTTAAGGAACATTTTAAGGCAGAGTATTTAATTGCTTAAACAAGATCCAATCAGTACATACTCATTCAAAAAGAGCAAATATTGGGTGCTCTCTACCCAAACATAATTCACAGTCTAACAAATATCGGGTTTTATTGAACATTTTATGTTCAATAAGTTTCTTAAATTCATAATATTAAGGTCAGCTCTCTACTAAAATTATACATATTTTCATAACAAACATGTATAATTTTTTTTTAATAAATACACATTAGTAGATAGCGCATGCACTTTGCACATATACGTATATAAAAGATGCAAGAAAGATAGCTTTCAATTTTTTTTTAATATCCAGCACAAAATTTAAATCAAATATAGAAAAATGCATGTATATAAAAGTAGGCTTCCAATCCATTTGCACATGCATCCCTGAGGTTATCAACTTTTAATCTACAGCCCTTAATTTTTAGATCTGAGTTTTGTAGATTTGTAACTACTTTACAGAAAAAGCATTTTGTTTCTCAAATATGCCATGGATATTCATCACGGTTGCAGAACATAAAGAAAAACAACAAATTGATTCTGAAATCTAAGCAACATTACTTAGAAAATTGAAAAAAACTTGAGAAAGAAACTTAGTTTTTTCATCTGGGTTTACAATTGAGTGTTCCTGCAATGATGTCTTTTTCCAATTTTTTGGTTCCCAACTCCATTAATGGCTTGGGGGCAGCTTGAATCAATTGATCCTTGTTGTAGTTCTTACTACCGTTGGCCTGTAAATGCCTTGAAAAAATCCCCAAAAATTCCAGCTGAGAATACCATTAAAGTGCTGAAAAAATGCTGATGATTTGAAGATCGACAAGAATTATAGAAAATTTTTGGGAGAGAAACGTAGGTGATTCCCAGTCATTTCCCACAGACGATGCCAATTGTTTTTACCGATTTTACGAGTTTTAGGACAATTAATCGATAAAATGAATAACGTAAGAACAAAGCACCACGGGAGGTGAGGATGAGAGACACTCTCTACAAATGTGAGGGGAGACCCTCTATTTAAAGGGGTCAACCCTAATATGAGTAAAAGTCCTATAAGCCCTTATGATTATATTGAGGTAATTCCATCAAATTATAGGTAAATTCCGGTTGAGGCCCAAAATTGTATATTTCTTGCCACAAAAAATATGTAACTTAATTAAGGGGTAATACCCAAAGAATGATTTATTATTACCAGAAAAACATTTGAGTTGTACCCAATGTTATATTTAACAAGATCCTAAACTTAATATATAAATTAATAAATGAGTATACCCAAAAAATAATTTATAATACACGAAGAATAACTGAATAATATTAAAAAAATAGTTAGTAATACCCCAGGAATAACTCATTAATACCCCAACAACAACTAACCAAATACCCCAGAAACACATCTATAATACCCGAAGAACAAAGTAGTAATACCCCAAGAACAAGTCTAAATAATATCTCAAGAACATTAACTCAAGAATACCTCAAGAACAACACAACAATACCCTATGAACAAGTTTAAGTAATGCTTCAATAACAACTCACTAATACCCCAAGTACAATTCTATAATACCAGAAGAACAAATTAATAATACCTCAAAAATAACTCACTAGCACCTAAAAAACAAGTTTAAGTAATACCCTAAGAACAACTCATTAATAATTAGTTGCTAAAAGACACATAGTACGACGTGTACTATGTGTTTTTGAAAAATAAAATTAAAATTAAAATTGAAATTATAATCAAGGTGCATCATATACACTTGAGTGCATATTATAAATTTTTGCGTTATTTTTTTATTTTTTTAATCGTAACAAAATAAATCTTATGCAATATTATTTTTTGATTTTATTTATTTAATCCTCTTTTGTTACCATTATTCAATGGCTAAATCTTATAATTTATTGTTTTATTTTTTAATAGTGATAAATTATTCATATAAAATATTTTCTTTTTTCTTTTAACATACTCATATAATAATAAAAAAATAATAATTCAAATTCTTTTATTTATTTTTATAAAGAATTGGAAAATACAAATTTTAATATATTTTTTAAGTACATATTATTCATAATATTTATAAATTACATTTTTTTACTAAAAAAAATTACTAAAATTGATAGAATGGTTGTGCACCTGACCAAAATCTCGGCTAGTTTGAGAAAAAAAAAATTCATTTCAAATTTTTTTAAAATTTCTTTCCCCCCCAATTACCGGTTGCAAATTACCACGCATGGGAGATAGTCTCACCCTCTTTAAGTCTTACCATATTAATCACATTGAGCTTTGTTTCTATTTCACTCTCTATATATATTTTATTATTTGAATATATAAATTGTGGAATTAAAAAATACAAGTCCAAAAATTAGTACACCTATATTCTCTGGCCTCTGTTGTTGAAAATCATGATCACGTGGACCACCCTAAAACAAATCAAGTCCACGATCAAGGAGGTGCTCTTCTGTCAAAGCCAGGTTTGCATCAACTTCTTCTTCAAATCCAGATGCTACGATTTTGTTGAAACCTCCAACTCTTCTTTTCTCAATCTCATCCATGTGGAAACACTCGAAAAATACGCCAACCACAAAGCGAACGTGGATGAATCCTTTGCAGAGGACAATCTCCAAGAGGCTCTCGACGACATTCTGGCGGCTCTAATTCATCCGATTGACTTTTGTAAATCGCTGGTGGAATGTGCGGTGAAGGAGATCCTCCTAGTTTTAGAAACAGAGCCTCTCTGCAGTCAGAAACAGTGCAGTTTCAATTTGGATGTTAATGTGGAGGTCGAATCTGAATGCTATTTAATTTAAAATTTTGATATTAATTTTTTTTTAAAATGTTATTAATATACTTAATGTTCTTGTTTATTTATCTCTTTATATTCAATTTTTTTATATGTTTCTATTAAAATTATTTATGCCTCATATACATCATAAATTATTTATAATTAAAAAAAATGAATATTCTAAAATATAATATTGTGTACACGTTTTTTAGTTATTTAATTTATTTATCTTAATATTATGAATGTGTTGATAGAATTTACTAATCGTGTTTGTTTATGTGGCTTTATAACATATTAATCCTATCAAACAATAATCTAAGAATGTGTTCTTAGGTTGATAATATAGAGAGAGAGAATGGGGAGAGAGAAAATGGGATGTGTATTATGATTGTATTATATTTAATTTCTTCTTGTAATAGTTACAAGAGAGACCTATTTATAGGTGTGCGAGTGTGAGGTAGCACCTTACGAGCCTACTTGGCTTCCGGTTTTGGCGAAGGTCCGTAACCTTCGCCTCGATCCCTCACAAAGCGCCCTTTTCCAGGTCTTTTCCTACTACACGTATATATCCTATCTATATACGCGCCGGTTGAGTTCTCGGGTTTGGCGAGCTCCATTGCCATGTGCCATTTCTGGGGGTTATGTAATGACGGACCTCGGCGAGATCCCCTCTGGGCAGGGGCGAGCTCCCTCTCGAGAGGGGCAGCTCACCCGTACTCTCCTTCTCTGATACCTCTGGCCTTCGACCTCGGCCTGCTGGGAGCTTGGACGAGGTCCTCGCCCACCTCGGCGAGCTCCTTCGTGTTGGCCTTGGTCAGGACTAGCGACTTGGCTCTTACACAAGCGGGCGACCCCCTTAACCTTGGGATAATTTTGTGATTATCCTCAGGTAGCTCACCTTGTCAACATTTGCCCCCCAGCTCGCACACATCATGACTCGTCTAATGTGTGGGCGGGCTGTCTTATTTCCTTGGTGAGGACTTGAGTGTTGGCGAGCTACCTTCGGACATGTGCCGAGCTATGAGGGCGAGCTCCCCCTCGTGGTAGTTTGCGGGCCGACGTGGTGTGGGATCTCAGGCATCGTGCACGCCTTTTCAGGCGTCATTTCCCGCGCCAATGATGACAATTTTAAATTTTTTTGCAAGAAGGTCCCTGGGCTTTTCGGAAATCACAGCTCGCCTCAACGCCTATAAATAGACGAGGGTGGGATCATTCCTCACTTTCGCACTTTCGATTCTTCCGAGCTTTCTTCCTGCCATCGTTTTATTGCATCTGACGCATTTTTGAAGGCTTCTCAAGGTAGAATCCGAGTTTCTTTCAACTCTTTCTCTTTTGCAGATTTCTCTTCTTTCCATCCAACATTTCTTCGAATTTCCAGAAATTTTGAACGTTTCCGGCAATTTTTCACCACCCCCGACTGTCTTCATACCGTAACTCCGACGGCTGGATTTTTTGAACTATTTTAGAACTCTTCGAAACTCGCCTAAGCTATGTCGACACGTTCGTCGAGTGGGACCATCTCGAAACGAAACCCTAAAAAAATGGCCCATGACGGACAGTGGGCCCATTCCCCAGATGACTCCGATCGTCATTGGGTCCTGATGCGAGGTTCATTCGGTAGCTCGCTCAAGTCATGGCGAGCTCCCCGGCAAGGTCTGGGGGAGAGGGCCGTTAGCTCTGGCCCGAGTGAGGAGTCCTACCTCCGCGAGCTCTGGCATGATCATGAATCGTCTTTGAACGATATCCCGGCCGAGGACGAGGAGTTCGCCTAGGCCGCAGAGGAGGTCGCCGACGTAGACAAACCTGGGGGCAACCTCGACGACATGACCGTCGACTATTTTTGCACAATTGGTTTCCCGGAACCTCAACTTCTCGAGTACCAGTATTCCGGCGAGGTTGTCCATCCCTTCGACCGGGGGGAATACGTCGCCGAACATGCGGCGAGCTTCCCTTGCCCAGACCGAGTGCTTCCTGTCGATCTAGAGGAGGTCGCTGCATCTGACTACAAAGCTGGCAAGGTCGTGAGCATTATCAATGAGTACTCCCTTCCCAACATGTTGGTACTGAAACGAGTACAATCAGTGTATGGGGGGGATACACTGATGTCAGATTTTTCTGAAAGACTCAGAAAAATGCTCTTACACTCTCAGTCAGGATTTCCTGAATTACTCAGTATGCTGAAGGTCCACAGGGGCAGCAGGGATAATCCAGTAACGAGTCAGATAAACTGAGTGTGAGTAAAGTGCTTGGAAACTCAGTAGAGATAACACACCTGCTGACTGCTAGGAAGCGGGTCAGTTGGACTACTATCTCAGTAAGCTAGAGTGCGTGAGGAAAGTGAGCCCTTAGTTTCTACTCGTTTTAGTTTCTGAAAACATTTTCTCTGAACTTGCTTAGTAAACTGGTAGTTAAGGCTGAGTGCACAGTATTAGGATTCAGGATGATTGATTCAGTCCTGAAGATAAAATAATGCAGAATGTTCAGTTTATTATGAAGACAGTTATGATCCTGAACAGAATAGTAAATCAGCACACAGGGGACTTTTTAACGTGGTTCGGAGATAACCAACTCCTACGTCCACGACCTGATTTAACAGGAACCTATCCTCAAAACCCTGAGGATAGGTACTTGGTTTTTACGTGCCAAGGGACACGAATAGCCAACTTCCTCTCTTAGGAACTGACCCCTGGGCGTTTTACAAGTCGCAGTCCTTCTAACCAACCAATCTCACACCCTAAGTGGTTTGGTATTCTGGTTTCCAACTAAGATAGCTCTAGCAATACAAAACAATGCTAAATATTAGAGCTATCGATCTAAGCAAATACAGAGTGAATCCTACTACAACACTAGGGAAATTTAATTGCAGAGTGTTGCTTATAGTATGCTTTGAGAGCTTGGATTCTTGAGAGTTTTCTCTTGGAAATTTCCCGTTAGCCTTGAATGGGTGCAAGGCTCTCCATATTTATAGGCAAGATTCAAAATAGATCCGTTGGAGGAGATCAAATCAAATCTTTCCTATTTTAGGGTGGTTGCAGGTTAGAAATACTGTTTGACCTAACCGCCATGCTTAATCTGGCAAGTTTGTCCCATCGCCTGCAACTTTGAGACGCATTAAATGCCGCATTAAATGCTGCGTAGACTCCGTACATACGTGTCGAAAGATCATTGGCTCTCCATTCTAACGGCTAGTTGACTTTCAGACATTTGTCCTTCCTCGTACATTCAATACTCTGAGTCTCTTGTTAATAACTCAGTCTGAATGTTTGTCTTATTGGAGTCTTACTGACATTCTCTTTGTCTCTTGTCCCATAGCATAAATAACCTTTTTGCTTTGGACTTACATGGTTCAGGTGATCTGAACTAATGCCCGAGTCAGGTATTATGTGCATTCAGCACAGCCTGATAGATTATTCAGCCTAGTATGTGTAACCTTTTTGCTTTGGACTTACATGGTTCAAATAAACGGAACCAAGGCCTAAGTCAGGTCTTAAGTGCATTCAGCACGGCCTGATAGGTTACACTTACTCTTCACTGACTAAGTTCTGTCCTGAGTATGCTTAGTGTACTCAGTAGAAACATCAGCCAATGCTACTTCAGGATTGACTTCAGGACGGATCATCAGGCTTCGATCTTCAGCCTCAAACCAGGCAATCTACAGCAAGACTGACTGACTCCTTCAGGTTGGATTACACTTCAGACTTCAGTAAATTGGGTCAACTCCAATATTCTTCAGTCTTCAGCAAATTCCTCCTGTACTGAATTCCTAACCTAACTATCCTGAACTATTTGATCCTGAACAACTATACTTAGGCAGATTCATCAGAGGTTTTGGGATCTAATCAAAATACTCAGATTGCCCCAACAATTTCCCCCTTTTTGATGATGCCAAAACCCTTAAGCAAATTCCTATTCATCTATACAATCAACTGACTTAGTCAGTGAGAACAACTCAGTACCACCTGACAAACTAGGTACTTAGTCTTTAAGATGAAAATAAGGAATGGGTTAGTACAGTTCTTGATAAGGATTCAGAAAAGTAAATTCAGGAGTCAACAAGAAGTTGTACTCAGGAAAAATAAATAACTTCATTGATTGATATAAGAGTTACAATTATCCTGAAGCTATTACAATTCCTGAACAACTATTTCCTGATCTATTCTTCATCCTTATTCCAAGCAGCTAGAGGAATTTCATACATCTCCAAGACTCGGTTCAGGACCTGCTTCATCCTGTTCTGACCACCAACGGCCCCGGCAGCGCGTCCTACTCTGATGACTTCTTCTGATATCGCTTTAAGGTCCAGTTGCTTGGAGTTCCTGAAGAGTGGAGGAGGATACTTAATGAATTCCGGAGGAGCAATCTCTACACCTTCTGTGTCAGCATGTCTGATTATTTCAGCCCATAGATCCGGATGCTCCTGTGTCATCCAGTGATGGAGTATGACGTCTTTTTCTTCAGTTTGATAGTCCCATAACCCCACCACATAGAAAAGGTAAGCCCACCTATTCCAGATCAGAATCCATACCTCCAACATCTCTATCGGAATGAAATCCTCAACGAACTGAAGAGGTGGAGGACCTTGATCTGGATTGACCACCAACTTCCTCTGAGTCTTCGTTCGAGATCCAGAAGGCACAATTTTCTTCTTCTGAACCTGCGAAGTCAGGTACTCATTGGACTCTTTTAGCCGTTGGATCTGACTGAGCAGCGAAATCTCCTTCATCTTCGCTATCTTTTCCGCCTCAGTCATCACCATCTTTTCCTGAGTGGTCAACCCCGGATTCATCTGTTCCTCCATCTCCTTATACAAAGGTTCCAGAGCGAGATCCTCAAAGGGCCTTAATCTCTTCGGATCTGAACCTTCAGCAGCTTCGATGGCGGCGACGGACCTTATCCTTTTTCTATCTGCCGCTTTCAGTTCAGGGGGGAAGTTCTTCTTCTTGGCTTTACCAGTAGTAGCAATTTGCTTCCCTTCTTCCCCCTTTTTGGCATCATCGTCATTGATTCGCTTGACAACTTCGTTTACAGACTCCGCCAACAAAGTGAACTGACTGTCCATCTCAGTCTGCTTGCCCTGCAGCTGCCCAATCTGCCCTGCCATCCCTCTTAGGCCGACACTGAGCTTATCAATGGCTGAATTGTGTGCAGCCTTTAGTCGACCTTCGAAGTTCATCATTCTGTTGTCCAGGGCAGATGCAATTTCCACTTTCTCCTGTGCAGACATCTCACTCAGCAGCTCATCCTTCAGTTCAGCCTTCTGCTTGGCCAACTTTTCATCAACCAGTTGATCAATTCTTTCAGGCAGTTGTTGATCAAGAAAAGTGGCAAGCTTGTTCTCCTGCTGAGTTTGCGCATCAGAGACCATTTGATTGCAGCTTTGAATGGCCCCTTTTGCTTGCTTAGAGATAACAATGAGATCTACTGAGTGTTGAGTCCTGACTTCTCCAAGAAGATCAATGGCTGCATGCATGTCAGTCCCCATCTCATTCAGGTCACGATCCAGCCTATTCATCTTCTTATTCAGCACTTCAGAATTTGAACCAACCCGGCTTGTTTTTCTCTCGACGAGAATTACCCTTCTGTGAAGATTGGCAAGGGCTCGTGAGGAGTTCTGAACATATAGCGATTCAGGAGTGATCCATTTTCCTCGGACTCGGACCAGACCTGTTGGACCCTCTCCTGAAGCCTCCGCAATCCCGGGTCCCAGAATTGCTTCATCGGCCGGTGCACTGACCCCTTCAGTGCCACCTTGTTGAGCATCATCAGCAATCTCAGTCACCTCCTTCTCAGCTTCTTTCTCCACTTCCTTCTCCTTCTCAACTCTCTGAGGCTCGGGCTCAGGATAAATGCGTCGGATAGTTCTGATAAAGTCTACCATCTTGATCAGGTGATGTAGAGAGTTAACGTCAAAATGATCAAAGAGGGCAGCCTCTGATTCAGCAATATTGTCCCATCCTCTCGACTGCCCTAGCTGACTGAGTTCAGGCCAGGTGGCATTCCGGATCATAGCAAAGGTGCGAAGCTGCACAACTGCTTCCTTCTGAGCATCTGAGAGGTCAGGAAACCTCTTTTCCACCATGTCAGCAGTCGTTCCCCTTGCCACTATCTCAAAGTCTGACAATGTGTTCTCGTCAGGCGCAGGGAATGGCCACGGAGCTTCAGCCTGAACCTCTTCAGAAACCTCCTTCTGAACTCCTTCCTCCTGAACAGGTTCCCCCTGATCCTCACCCGAGGGGGCCTCCAAACCCTGATAAATGGATGCAATGTTTAGGATTAGTGGGTTCGGATCAGTGGGTGCAACATCCGGAATGGCAGAGATAGGGGCGATTTCAAGAGCAGCCTGAGCTGATACCCTCTCCGGATGTGCATGCTGAATCATTTCTTCAGCAGCTTGCTCTTCCACGAGCTTTTTCTTTCGCTCCTCTGAACCCGGATATAAGAATGTCAGCTTCTGTTATTTGGGTCCTGAGGGCTTAAATTTGTCCTCCGCTGGCTTTGCAGCATCGGCCTCTGAAGATTTGCCCGCCTGAGCCTTAACTCTCCCAGTCGTGCTCGCCTGAGCCTTCTTCTTCTGAGTCCTTGGTCTTTTCTTGGTGCCAGCATCACCGGAGTAAGCTCTGAAAAGATCGATTTTCACTGGAATCTCAAGTGATTGGACCTGATCCACATCACCGAGATCCAGGGTCTCCAAGATCAGAGAAATCTTAGTGCCAAAGTGCATTTTGGCCTCAAATGTTGCCTGACCCTCCGGCGAGTATTTGATTTTGTTGGTCTCAGCTACCAGCAATTGGAGGAAGTAATCCTCCCAGTTAAAGTTATGCACTGAGGCGTCAGAGATTGCCATCATCGTATACAATTTTGGCCGCGAGATCTGCTCTAGTCCTCCAGCAATCCCCATCACTCCCTGACTCGTCAGATCGAAGAAATGACGATTCTCTGTTCTCAGAACTGACTTGTTCAGGCCCGACTTCAGGACCACATCACCATCGCAGAGGGACTGGAGATAATCCTTCTCAGTCCCAAACCCATAATCTACAGGGCTACGTCCAGAATGAGGAAGATTAAGAACCTCTCTAATCTTCTGCCTGATGTTGAGAGTGACCCACCTCCTGGTCATCTCTTCCTCACCATCTTTCCCCTTCACACATGAAGTTAGGGGAATGCAAGTTTCCCACTCCTGGAAGTCCTTGTTCTGCGCCATTTTGAGATAGAAAGCAGCAACAAGTCTGGGATGGAGTCTCTGGGGTCTGGAAGTGATAAAACGCAGAAGACCTGCATTTTTGAAAAACTCCTTTACAGGTAATATGTCAGGATGATTGGAGGTAAAATCTCCAAATGGTTCCCAGTGTATTTCATTTCTTAGGTGAAATACGTTCCCAAAGAATGAATCCACCGAAGGAGAAGCCATGGAAATAATATAAAGAATGAAGAAGATCGGTTCACAGAGAGAAATATATCAAGTAAAGATTTAGGTGCATAAAGGTTGCAATAGCACAAACTTCCCTTATTTATACTAAAATTCAGTTTTAATCGGATGGCTCAGAAAATAGTGACTTATGAGATTCAAAGGTTAAGATTAAAGCGCAAGATACATGGAGACTCTTCGGATTTTCAAAAGTAATGGGTCAAAACTTTATCGAAAACTGTTCCCGCCCAATGTGCATTAAATGCACGTTAGAGCATGTCCGTATTTAATTCAAATAAATTGCATTAAATAATAACCGAATATTAAATGAATGGCTGGGATTAAATGACAAATTAAATTGATTTGACAAAACAGCAAAAAATATCAAGGATGATGCACGCAAGATCAGATGACTAGACATAAATAAGAAAACATACCAGTCAGTCAGATTTGTATTCTGACTGATACCACATGTGACCTATCAGGATGACAACCCCTGAATTCAGTGTCCTGAATCTTAGTCAGTCTATACTGATCATCCTTTTCATACTGAATGTTCCCCCTACAACCATTCACAATCTCTCTGAGATTCCTTCATCCTGAGTCCATATTAGTCATTCCCCCTGACCTTGTGCATTCTGATCAGAGATTCAGATTGAATCTCCTAAGCCTGGGTCAAGAAGTCCTAATTCTACTGATAGCTCAACAAATCTGGTTTCAGGCAAAGCCTTAGTCAGTATGTCAGCTCTTTGCTTATCAGTAGGGACTCTCTCCATCCTGGTGTCCTTCTTCTCAACATGATCTTTGATAAAGTGATGCCTGATGTCTACATGCTTACACCTTGTGTGTAAGACTGGGTTTTGGGATATGGCAATGGCACTATTATTGTCACAATAAATTGGGACTTCAGTGGCCTCAACTTGGTAGTCTCTCAGTTGCTGTTTCAGCCAAAGGGTCTGAGAACAACAACTGCCTGCCGCCATATACTCAGCCTCAGTAGTAGACGTTGCAACACTGGTTTGCTTCTTAGAAAACCAAGAGATCAGCTTACTCCCTAGAAACTGACATGTGCCTATAGTTGATTTCCTATCAAGTCTACAGCCTCCATAATCTGCATTTGAATAGCCAGTCAGTTCTAGGTTATCATCAGAGGGATACCAGAGTCCTAAGTTGACTGTACCCCTCATGTATTTCAGTATCTTTTTGGCACTCTCTAGATGACTCTTCTTTGGATCAGACTGATACCTTGCACAAACTCCAACTGCATAAGTGATGTCAGGACGACTAGCAGTCAGATACAATAAGGATCCTATCAGTGCCCTATATTCAGTCTGATTTACTGAGAATCCTTCTTTGTCAGGGTCCAGCTTCTCATTTGTGTTCATGGGAATACGTGAGACTTTGCTGGACTGAACTCCGAATTTCTGAATCAAATCCCTCGCATATTTGGACTGATTTATGAAGATTCAGGAGTCAGTTTGCCTGACTTGGAGACCCAGAAAGAAATTCATTTCTCCCATCATTGACATCTCAAATTTCCTAGTCATCAGCTTGGAGAATTTCTCACAAAGCTTCAGATTAGGAGATCCAAATATTATATCATCCACATAAATCTGAACCAAGAGAATGTCCTCCCCTTTGGATATCCGGAAGAGGGTCCTGTCCACTGTTCCTTTCACGAACCCGTGGTCTATCAGGAATTGGGATAACGTATCATACCAAGCTCTCGGAGCTTGTTTCAGGCCATAAAGAGCTTTTTTCATGTGATATATCTTATTTCCAACTTCGAAACCTGGAGGTTGTTCCACATAGACCTCCTCGTTCAGTACACCATTCAGAAAAGCACTCTTTACATCCATCTGATACACTTTGAATTTCTTGAATGTTGCATATGCAAGAAACAACCTGATAGCTTCCAACCTTGCGACCGGAGCGAAGGTCTCATCATAGTCGATTCCTTCGGCCTGAGAGTAACCCTTTGCTACCAGTCTGGCCTTATTCCTGACCACAACATTCTTCTCATCCCTCTTGTTCTTAAAGACCCACTTGGTGCCAATAACATGTTGACGCCTAGGCCTACTAACTCCCAAACCTGATTCCGCTCAAACTGATTGAGCTCATCCTGCATGGCTAGGATCCAGTTGGGATCAGTAAGAGCTTCTTCTATGCTCTTAGGTT
This sequence comes from Prunella vulgaris, assembly GCA_026898435.1. Lineage (NCBI taxonomy): Eukaryota > Viridiplantae > Streptophyta > Magnoliopsida > Lamiales > Lamiaceae > Prunella > Prunella vulgaris. The sequence goes on from JAPKLY010000547.1 coordinate 72,518, forward strand.
CCTGATCACTCAGGAAACAACAAAACATAGCGCTCTCACCAAAGGACAATCTAGTCCTGACCCCCTCATTGATATCACCAATGAGTGATCATCTAGCCACCACCTCCTGCTGACGGGAGCACTGGGAGCTGCTGACGTTCCCTCGCCTGATCCTGAAACGTTAATCTCGACAATAATAGGCAAAGAACAGGAACGAGCGAGAACAGGGGATACTGAGTCATTTCGTGAGGGTTGGCCAAAATCAGGGACATTGTTTCCCCCTACAGTGTTGGACTCAGTAACTGTCTCAGGTGCAGAAGCATCATCACCGACAGTACGTACCTCAGGTTGAGTCTGAGACTCAACATTCTCCGAGGCTGGGGCTTGCTGAGGGTTGGCGTGAGGTCCATCCTGATCATCATCATCATCATCATCATCATCCCATCCCATCCCTTGGGAGCACTGACAAGCTTGATTTTGAATTCAGGATTCTTCAGGCTCAGTCTCGTTATCCTCTTGGTAACCCCCTCAGTGTCAGGACACGGAACCTGTTTCCTATGCACTGATGTAGTCTCATCAAACACAACATGAGGTGTTTCTTCCACACAAAGGGTCCAACAGTTATCTGCCCTGAAAGCTTTACTAACTGAGGAGTATCCTAAGAAAACTCCCTCATCAGATTTGCTAGCAAAGTCTTTCAGCTGGTCTTTCCCATTGTTCAGGATGAAACACTTACACCTAAAAATATGGAAATAAGAGATGCGAGGCTTCCTCTTGTTCCAAGTTTCATAAGGTGACTGAGCATGTTGTTTGTTCAGCATAGATCGGTTCTGAGTGTAGCAAGCAGTGTTGTAGCTTCAGCCCAGTACTTCTTGGGCAATCCTGACTCAGCCAACATGGTCCTGGCAGCTTCCTTCAGGGTCTGATTTCTTCTTTCAGCTACCCCATTCTGCTGAGGGGTCCTGGCTGCAGAATTCTCATGAGCTATACCATGGTTAGTACAAAAGTCAGTTATAATAGAGTTAATAAACTCTGTTCCTCGATCTGATCGGATCCTGACTATGCTCTGACCCTGTTCAGTACTCAATTGTTTGAGTAACTCTGGAAGCTTGACCTGAGTCTCCATCTTGTTCAGCAAGAAAATAACCCATGTGTACCTGGAATAATCATCAACAACAACAAGGGTATATTTCCTACCATTTATGCTGACAGGAGTAACTGGACCAAAGAGATCCATGTGCAGAAGCTGAAGCACTCTGTCAGTTGAGAAGGCTTCTTTCTCTTTGAATGACGCTTTGGTTTGCTTGCCTTCCTGACATGCTCCGCACACGTGGTCTTTGCTATAAACTTCATTGGGTAGACCATCTACAAGAGAAAGTCTAGAAATTTTGTTAATAATCTTGAAGTTTAAATGACTCAGGCGTTTATGCCAGAGCCAACTGAGTTCAGAGGAACTCTTAGTGACCAAACAAGTTTCAGGAGGGCTGCTCTTGAAGTCAGCAAAATATACATTGCCCCTCCTGACACATGTAATCAGAACCTGTAGTGTAGATTTGTCCTTCACAAGACACATGTTAGATGTAAATTCTATACTATATCCTCGGTCACAAAACTAACTGACCGAGAGTAAGTTATGTCTCAGTCCCTCAACATATGATACATTCAGTACACGGACAGAGCCAATAACAAGGGTTCCGAATCCTCTGGTGAAACCCTTAGTGTTATCACCAAAGGTTACCTGCGGGCCTTCCTGAGCTACATAATCCTGAAGGAGATCACAAAATCCGGTCATATGCCTGGAACATCCTGAGTCCAAGTACCAGTCCTTCATCAGATCCTCCTTCCTCTTCTTGTAGCCCGCAGCGACCTGAAAAGAATAAGGCCTCAGGTACCCATCTAGTATTGGGTCCTACTGAGTCAGCCATACCCTTCGGAATCCAGATTTGTTTAACAATTCTGATAGCATCAGAAGTGTAAACCTGTCTCCCTGAAACATCAACATACACAGTCTTCTTCCTTTGTGCCTGGGAAGTTGAGGGTGTATGGGTGTCAACCTG
>JAPKLY010000547.1:84553-112523 GCA_026898435.1 Prunella vulgaris
CCACTTAAGACCTCAACAATATACAATAGACATAATGGTTAGGTTGATTTATACATATGCTTCTTATTTAAATAGAAAACATAAATACTTATAACTAATTAGAAAGTGTGAAATTATATATAAATACGCTAAACAATACATTATAGTACACAAAATAATACACAAAATAGGTAAAAAACATGCATACTTAAACGCTAATCAAGTGGTTTGGTATTCTGGTTTCCAACTAAGATAGCTCTAGCAATACAAAACAATACTAAATATTAGAGCTATCGATCTAAGCAAATACAGAGTGAATCCTACTACAACACTAGGGAAATTTAATTGCAGAGTGTTGCTTATAGTATGCTTTGAGAGCTTGGATTCTTGAGAGTTTTCTCTTGGAAATTTCCCGTTAGCCTTGAATGGGTGCAAGGCTCTCCATATTTATAGGCAAGATTCAAAATAGATCCGTTGGAGGAGATCAAATCAAATCTTTCCTATTTCAGGGTGGTTGCAGGCTACAAATACTGTTTGACCTAACCGCCATGCTTAATCTGGCAAGTTTGTCCCATCGCCTGCAACTCTGAGACGCATTAAATGCTGCGCAGACTCCGTACATACGTGTCGAAAGATCATTGGTTCTCCATTCTAACGGCTAGTTGACTTTCAGACATTTGTCCTTCCTCGTACATTCAATACTCTGAGTCTCTTGTTAATAACTCAGTCTGAATGTTTGTCTTATTGGAGTCTTACTGACATTCTCTATGTCTCTTGTCCCATAGCATAAATAACCTTTTTGCTTTGGACTTACATGGTTCAGGTGATCTGAACTAATGCCTGAGTCAGGTCTTATATGCATTCAGCACAACCTGATAGATTATTCAGCCCAGTATGTGTAACCTTTTTGCTTTGGACTTACATGGTTCAGATAAACGGAACCAAGGCCTAAGTCAGGTCTTAAGTGCATTCAGCACAACCTGATAGGTTACACTTACTCTTCACTGACTAAGTTCTGTCCTGAGTATGCTTAGTGTACTCAGTAGAAACATCAGCCAATGGTACTTCAGGATTTATTTCAGGACGGATCATCAGGTTTCGATCTTCAGCCTCAGACCAGGCAATCTACAGCAAGACTGACTGACTCCTTCAGGATGGATTACACTTCAGACTTCAGTAAATTTGGTCGACTCCAATATTCTTCAGTCTTCAGCAAGTTCCTCAAGTACTGAATTCCTAACCTAACTATCCTGAACTATTTGATCCTGAACAACTATACTTAGGCAGATTCATCAGGGGTTTTGGGATCTAATCAAAATACTCAGATTGTCCCAACACAACATTCGCAAGAACTTCCGCATTCCACTCAACATCTTCATGTATGCCCCCGAGAAGAATGAGCGAGATGATTCACCTCCTGAAGGGTTGACCGCCATTAACATTCATACCCTCGAGGTCAGGCTCACATTACCTTTGCATCCGATTATCGGCCAGTTCCTCCTCGACATCAATCTCGCCATCACCCAGTTCACCCCTAATGCCTGGAACAATCTCCTTGCTGCTCTGTCTGTCTTTGGGCTGGAGGGTTACGTGAACCAGCTAACCTCGACGGACCTGGGCGAGCTCTTTGTTATAACCCGACAAGTAAAGGACGGTAAGGGATATTATTATCTCAAAGCTCGCCCCGAAGAAAAGTTCCTGGGGGTGCTCCCGAACAAAGTCTGTGACTGGAAGGAACAATTCTTCTTCATAGCCGAGGACTGGAGAGCTTCCGATACCTATTCCGGGCGAGGCGGCCGCATACTCACCCCCGAGGGATACAGGGAAGGCTAGCAGTAGTTCGTCCCTTTTGGTATGCGTGGGTTAGATTAGATTTACTAATCTAATTTTCTTTCTTTTTTCAGTTCCGAAGCACCACAAGTCCAGTCGGGGGAGAACTAGGGTGTCGATCGAGTTCGACCTAGTGCGAGCTATCTGCTGTCTGAGGAGCGAGAAAGATAGGGACATCGCCCACCTGTGCAAGCACCATTGCCTTCGACTCGCTGGTCTCCACACCCTGCCGCATCACCACGCCCTTCAAGGTCCCGAACTTCCAGGTCCACATCTTATAGGAGCTCACCCCCTATGGTGCGTAGCTCGCTCTGGTGCTGACTTTGCTACTCTGATTTTTGCAGGCGGTAGCTGGGTCGCTTTTCCGATCACCAAGGTCCCAGAAGCTTATCACGTGGTAGCTCGCCGGATAGAGATGGGTCCCCCTCGCCCGAATACGCTAGCCCTTCCCTCGGCACTCGCCCTAGAAGCGAGTAAGAAAGCAGACCTCGCTACCAAGAAGGGTGAGGTCGAGTGCTCCGGGACCAAGAAGGGGCTCAGTCGAAGGCCAAGGCCACGGAGGTCGCCAGGGCCAATAGGGGAGGAGGCCGAGCTGAGGACATAACCGAGCGAGGTTCCCATCTGTCCAAGAGAGGCCTCCACCATGGAGATGGGTCCTGAGTGGGGGACGACGATGAGCAAGCTCGAAAGAGAGCTCGCACGGGTCTCCGTGAAGATAAGGGATCCGAGCCTATTGAGCGAGCTGACACTAGGTCGACACAGGGCGGATCTGCCCATTCAACTGCCCCCTTGCCCGTCGTGCCCATCCAGAGGTTGCTGCCCTCTTCATCTCCCTTCGGCGTACAGGCGATGGACGACACACTTTTGGGATGGGATCCCGAGCGAGCTCAGTGAGTAGTTTGCCGTTTTGATGTCAACCCCATTCATTTTTCCCAATTTTTTCTAACTCCAACTGTTTTGACTTCGCAGCTATGCCCCCATCTCCCATCCGAATCGGCATGAGGTCATTCATGCGTACGAGCGATCTCGCACTTTGACCTCGATGCGCAGTCTCCCTCCGGGCCTGGTTCGGAACACGGTGAGCAAGGTGCCAAGGTTCTGGTCCACCCCTCAGGTGGCGACCATCAATTGCCAAACTCTGACCGAGAACCTCCTACTCTCGGCGCACTACGCGAGCGGGCTGTAGCTCGCGAACCAGAAGAATGAAAGCCTCATCAAGATGGAGGAGTCTTTGGACAAGGCCAAGAGGTCGGTGAAGCTGGTCGAGGAGAAGGTTGTTGCGGCTCTGGCCTCCGAGGCCCAAGCTCTTGGTAACTTTACCCAGCTCCAGAAGCAGCTCGCCTCCTTCCAACGAAACGCCGATGCCCAACTCAAAGCTAAGGAGGACGAGCTCGCTGAGATGCTCGCCAGGGAGGTCAGCGAGCACGGAGTGACCAAAGAGGAGCTGCGATTGCAGCGGGGCTTGACCCGGAGCACCGATGAGAAGTGCGCGAGGTTGAGGGCCGAGCTCTCGATGAAGGTCAATGAGATCATCGAGCCCCGCAACAATGCCTCTTCCTCGGCTGACTTGGTGGCTGTGAAAGCTGAGGCCTCGGATCGGGGCTTCATGCAGTGCTATGCCGAGGTCCCTAGGGCACTCTGGTGGGCGCGAGCTCATCACGATGACGAGATCAAAGCTGTGGTGGGCGAATTCAAGGAATGTTTAGATAGGGTCCCCTTTCCCGACGACATCGAATTGGATATTGGTGACCTCCTAGAACTTGGGATTCCTCTCAATTTCGTTCTGGCACGGTTCAAGATCATCAACACCTTCCCAGTGCCGGAATTGAACGTTGGCGAAATGGAGGTCGCCAACGAGGAGGAATGGACCCCGCCCACCATGGAGCAGCTTCAGAATGCTTGTGCAGATGCTATGTTTAACATCGGCTAGCTCGACACCAGTGGGATCACGGGCAACATCACCTCTGAGGCCGAGCTCGCCCTACCGGCCGGCCCGATCGCCCCAAACCTCGCCGACGTCCCCGCCGCCCCCACTGCTCCGAATTCTTAGAGTAGGTTCTTATTTAATTTTTGTAAGTCTAAGTAGCTCGCCGGGCTGCATAGCTCGCTGTTGGTCCCGAAACGAGTACAATCAGTGTATGGGGGGAATACACTGATGTCAGATTTTTCTGAAAGACTCAGAAAAATGCTCTAACACTCTCAGTCAGGTTTTCCTGAATTACTCAGTATGCTGAAGGTCCACAGGGGTAGCAGGGACGGTTCAGTAACGAGTCAGATAAACTGAGTGTGAGTAAAGTGCTCGGAAGCTCAGTAGAGATAACAAACCTACTGACTGCTCGGAAGCGGGTCAGTTGGACTACTATCTCAGTGAGCTTGAGTACGTGCGGAAAGTGAGCCCTTAGTTTCTACTCGTTTAAGTTTCTGAAAACATTTTCTCTGAATTGCTTAGTAAACTGGTGGTTAGGGCTGAGTGCACAGTATTAAGATTCAGGATGATTGATTCAGTCCTGAATATAAAAACAATGCAGAATGTTAAGTTGAGTATGATGACAGTTATGATCCTGAACAAAACAGTAAATCAGCACACAAGGGTCTTTTTAACGTGGTTCAGAGATAACCAACTCCTACGTCCACGACCTGATTTAACAGGAAGCTATCCTCAAAACCCTGAGGATAGGTGTTTGGTTTTACGTGCCAAGGGACACGGATAGCCAACTTCCTCTCTTAGGAACTGACCCCTGGGCGTTTTACAAGTCCCAGTCCTTCTAACCAACCAATCTCACACCCTGAGTGGTTTGGCATTCTGGTTTCCAACTAAGATAGCTCTAGCAATACAAAACAATGCTAAATATTAGAGCTATCGATCTAAGCAAATACAGAGTGAATCCTACTACAACACTAGGGAAATTTAGTTGCAGAGTGTTGCTTATAGTATGCTTTGAGAGCTTGAATTCTTGAGAGCTTTCTCTTGGAAATTTCCCGTTAGCCTTGAATGGGTACAAGGCACTCCATATCTCTACACCTTCAGTATCAGCATGTCTGATTATTTCAGCCCAGAGATCAGGGTGCTCCTGTGCCATCCAGTGATGGAGTATGTCGTCTTTTTCTTCAGATAGATCGTCCCATCCTCTTGACTGTCCTAGCTGGCTGACTTCCATCCTCTTGACTCTCCGCAATACAGTCCCATCCTCTTGACTCTCCCAGCTGGCTGAGTTCAGGCCATGTGGCGTTTCTGATCATGGCAAAAGTGCGGAGTTGCACCACTTCCTCCTTCTGTGCGTCTGAGAGGTCAGGAAGTCTCCTCTCCACCATTTTAGCAGCCGCTCCCCTTGCCACTATCTCAAAATCTGATAGAGTGTTCTCATCGGGCGCAGGGAATGGCCATGGGGCTTCAGCCTGAACTGGTTCAGCAGCCTCCTGCTCAACTCCTCCTTCCTGAGCAGGTTCCCCCTGATCCTTCTCCACACTCTGATAGGTTGAGGCGATGTCGAGAATCAGTTTATCAGGATCAGGAGATGCAACGTCCGTAACAGAAGTAATGGGAGCAATTTCAAGAGCGGCCTGAGCCGGTTCCTTCTCCGGAGTTGCATGCTGAACAGCTTCTTCAGCAACTCTCTCTTCCACGAGCTTTTTCTCTCGCTCTGCTAACCCTGAATAAAGAAATTTCAGCTTCTGTTGCTTGGGTCCTGAGGGCTTAGATTTGTCCTCCGCTGGCTTTGCTATGTCAGCCTCAGAAGATTTGCTCGCCTGAGCCTTGACTCTTCCAGTCGTGCTCGCCTGAGCCTTTTTCTTCTGAGTCCGAGGTCTCCTTTTTGCGCCAGCATCATCGGAGTAAGCCCTGAAGAGATCAATTTTCACTGGAATCTCAAGCGACTGGGCCTGATCAACGTCCTCGAGATCCAGGGTTTCCAAAATCAGTGAGATCTTGGTGCCAAAGTGCATCTTGGCCTCGAACGTCGCCTGACCCTCCGGCGAATACTTGATTTTGTTGGTCTCAGCAACCAGCAATTGGAGGAAGTAATCCTCCCAGTGAAAATTGTGCACTGAGGCGTCAGAAATTACCATCATTGTATAAAGCTTCGGTCTGGAGATATGTTCCAATCCTCCGGTAATTCCCATCACTCCCTGACTTGTCAGGTTGAAGAAGTGGCGATTTTCAGTCCTCAGGACTGATTTGTTGAGACCCGACCTCAGGACAACATCTCCATCACATAGAGACTGGAGAAAGTCCTTCTCGTTCCCGAACCTGTAATCAACCGGGCTTCGTCCAGAGTGGGGAAGATTAAAAACCTCCTTAATCTTCTCCCTGAGGTTGATAGTGACCCACCTCCTGGTCATTTCCTCCTCACCATCCTTCCCCTTCACACAGGAAGTAAGGGGAATGCATGTCTCCCACTCCTGGGAGTCCTTGTTCTGCGCTATCTTCAGATAATAGGCAGCAACAAGTATGGGGTGCAGTCTCTGGGGTCTGGCTGTAATGAAGCGCAAGAGACCTGCATTGTTGAAGAATTCCTTCATAGGAAGTAAATCAGAATGGTTGGAGGTAAGAACTCCATAGGGTTCCCAATGAATTTAATTCCTAAGGTGAAAAAGGTTTCCAAAGAATGAGTCTACTGAAGGAGACGCCGTGGAAATAGTATGAAGAAGATAATAAGATCGATTTGCAGAGAGAAAAATGTTAAGAAAATATTTGGGTGCATAAAGATTGCAACGACAAACACTTCCTTTATTTATACTAAATTTCAGTTTAAATCGGATGGCTCAGAAAATAATGATTTATGAGATTCAATCGTCAAGATTAAAAAGTGAAAAGTATGGAGCCTTTTCGGTTTTCAAAAGTAATTGGTCAAACTTTATCAAAAACTGTTCCCGCCCACAGTGCATTAAATGCACATTAGAGCATGTCCGTACTTAATTCAAATAAATTGTATTAAATAATAACCGAATATTAAATGAATGGCTGGGATAGTTTGACAAATTAAATTGATTTGACAATACAGCAAACAGTATCAAGGTTGATGCACGCAAGATCAGATGACTAGATAAAATTCAGAAACCATACCAGTCAGTCAGATTTGTATTCTGACTGATACCACTTGTGACCTATCAGGGTGACAAGTCCTGAATTCAGTGTCCTGAATCTTAGTCAGTCTAAACTGATCATCCCGTTCAACTGAATGTTCCTCCTACAACCATTCATAATTTCTCTGAGATTTTTTCAATCTGAGTCATAGTTGATCATTCCCCCTGACCATGTGCATTCTGATTAGAGATTCAGACTGAATCACCTAAGCCTGGGTCAAGGAGTCCTAACTCTACTGATAACTCAACAAACCTGGTTTCAGGCAAAGCCTTAGTCAGGATGTCAGCTCTCTGTTTATCAGTAGGAACTCTCTCCATCCTGATGTCCTTCTTCTCAACGTGACCTCTGATAAAGTGATGCCTGATGTCTACATGCTTACACCTTGTGTGTAAGACTGGGTTTTGGGATATGGCAATGGCACTATTATTGTCACAATAAATTGGGACTTCAGTGGCCTCAACTTGGTAGTCTCTCAGTTGCTGTTTCAGCCAAAAAATCTGAGAACAACAACTGACTGCGGCCATATACTCAGCCTCAGTAGTAGACGTTGCAACACTGGTTTGCTTCTTAGAAAACCAAGAGATCAGCTTACTTCCTAGAAACTGACATGTGCCTGTAGTTGACTTCCTATCAAGTCTACAGCCTCCATAATCATCATCTGAATAACCAGTCAGTTCTAGGTTGTCATCAGAGGGATACCAAAGTCCTAGATTGACTGTACCTCTCAGGTATTTCAGTATCTTTTTGGCACCCTCTAGATGACTCTTCTTTGGATCAGACTGATACCTTGCACAAACTCCAACTGCATAAGTGATGTCAGGACGACTAGCAGTCAGATACAATAAGGATCCTATCAGTGCCCTATATTCAGTCTGATTTACTGAGACTCCTACTTTGTCAGGATCCAGCTTCTCCTTTGTGTTCATGGGAATACGTGAGACTTTGCTGAACTGAACTCCAAATTTCTGAATCAAGTCCCTCGCATACTTGGACTGATTTATGAAGATTCCGGAGTCAGTTTGCCTGACTTGGAGACCCAGAAAGAAATTCATTTCTCCCATCATTGACATCTCAAATTTCCCAGTCATCAGCTTGGAGAATTTCTCACAAAGCTTCAGATTAGGAGATCCAAATATTATGTAATCCACATAAATCTAAACCAAGAGAATGTCCTCCCCTTCGGAAATCCGGAAGAGGGTCCTGTCCACTGTTCCTTTCACGAACCCGTGGTCTATCAGAAAGTGGGATAGTGTATCATACCAAGCTCTCAGAGCTTTCTTCAGGCCATAAAGAGCTTTCTTCAGGTGATATACCTTGTCACCAACTTCGAATCCTGGAGGTTGTTCAACATAAACCTCTTCGTTCAGTACATCATTCAGAAAGGTACTCTTTACATCCATCTGATACACTTGGAATTTCTTGAATGTTGCATATGCCAGAAACAACCTGATTGCTTCCAATCTTGCGACCGGAGCGAAGGTCTCTTCATAGTCGATTCCTTCAGCCTGAGAGTAACCCTTTGCCACTAGTCTGGCCTTATTCCTGACCACAACATTCTTCTCATCCCTCTTGTTCTTAAATACCCACTTGGTGCCAATAACATGTTGACGCCTAGGTCTCTCAACTAACTCCCAAACCTGATTCCGCTCAAACTGATTGAGCTCATCCTGCATGGCTATGATCCAGTTGGGATCAGCAAGAGCTTCTTCAATGCTCTTAGGTTCCTAATCACTCAGGAAACAACAAAACATAGCGCTATCACCAAAGGACAACCTAGTCCTGACCCCCTCATTGATATCACCAATGATATCAGCCAATGAGTGATCATCTAGCCATCGCCTCCTGCTGACAGGAGCACTGGGAGCTGCTGATGTTCCCTCGCCTGATCCTGAAACGTTAGTCTCGACAATAATAGGCAAAGAACAGGAACGAGCAAGAACAGGGGATACTGAGTCATTTCCTGAGGGTTGGCCAATATCAGAAACATTGCTTCCCCCTGCAGTGTTGGACTCAGTTACTGTCTCAGGTGCAGAAGCATCATCACCGACAGTACGTACCTCAGGTTGAGTCTGTCCCTCCGTCTGAGACTCAACATTTTCTGAGGCTGGGGCTTGCTGAGGGTTGACCTGAAGTCCATCCTGATCTTCATCATCATCATCCCACCCTTTGGGAGCACTGACAAGTTTGATCTTGAATTCAGGATTCTTCAGACTCAGTCTCGTTATCCTCTTGGTAACCCCCTCAGTGTCAGGACTTGGAACCTGTTTCCTATGCACTGATGCAGTCTCATCAAACACAACATGAGGTGTTTCCTCCACACAAAGGGTCTGACAGTTATACACCCTGAAAGCTTTACTGACTGAGGAGTATCCTAAGAAAACTCCCTCATCAGATTTTCTATCAAAGGCTTTCAGCTGGTCTTTCCCATTGTTCAGGATGAAACACTTACACCCAAAAATATGGAAATAAGAGATGCGAGGCTTCCTCTTGTTCCAAGTTTCATAAGGTGTCCGAGCATGTTGTTTGTTCAGCATAGATCGGTTCTGAGTGTAGCAAGCAGTGTTGATTGCTTCAGCCCAGTACTTCTTGGGCAATCTTGACTCAGCCAACATGGTCCTGGCAGCTTCCTTCAGGGTCTGATTCCTTCTTTCAGCTACCCCATTCTGCTGAGGGGTCCTGGCTGCAGAAGTCTCATTAGTTATACCATGGTTAGTACAAAAGTCAGTTATAATAGAGTTTATAAACTCAGTTCCTCGATCTGATCGGATCCTGACTATGCTCTGACCCTGTTCAGTACTCAATTGCTTGAGTAATTCTGGAAGCTTGACCTGAGTCGCCTTCTTGTTCAGCAAGAAAATAACCCATGTGTACCTGGAATAATCATCAACAACAACAAGGGTATATTTCCTACCATTTATGCTGACAGGAGTTACTGGACCAAAGAGAACAATGTGCAGAAGCTGAAGCACCTTTTCAGTTGAGAAGGCTTCTTTCACTTTGAATGAGGCTTTGGTTTGCTTGCCTTCCTGACATGCTCCGCACACGTGGTCTACCCCGCCGCCTGCTGCTGTGCTGGTTGATGATCCGTCAACGTAGAGGTGCCACAGAGCTATACGCCCCCTCGTCGGATCTTGTGGGAAAGTCAGCTCGACGATGAAGTCAGCGAGCGCTTGTCCCTTGATCGCTGTTCGGGGTGCGTAGGTTATACCGTATGTTCCTGGTCATCCGGGCGCAGCACTATCTTGTGATAGCTCGCGAAGGCGTCCATGAAGGTCATCATCTCGTGGCCTGCGGTGCTATCTACGAGCTTATCAATATGGGGTAGTGGGAAGTTATCCTTCGGACATGCTTTGTTCAGGTACGTGAAGTCGATGCAGAGCCTCCACGTCCGGTTGTGTTTCTTCACCAGGACGGGGTTCGCGACCCACTGCGGACATAGGGCTTCCTTGATCAGCTTGTTGTCCAACAATTTCCCCACTTCAACGGTCAGAGCTGCGTATTTGTCCGGTCCATATTTCCTTCATTTTTGGCATACGGGTCTCCTCATCGGATCTATGTTGAGTCGGTGACATGCATGTTCCAATGGGATCCCCGTCATGTCTTCATGGGACCAAGCAAACATGTCCAAGTTGGACATTAAAAATAGCTCCATCCTCGACCGGTACGGTTCAGGTAACATGGAACCTATGAAGAGTTCCAAGTCCCTTTCCGGGTCCACCGGGAGCTCTGTTTGTTCTTCTATGGGGTTGACCTTTCTCTTTTGGTTTTTCCACCTGGGATCACTGATGAACTCATCCCACTTCTCTTGTGACATTTGTGCAGGTTCGTGACCTAGGCGTGGTTCGAGATTATCAGCTGGGTTTTCAACTTGGACAGGTCCGTCAACTGTCAGGACCTCCGGGGTTTCGCCAGCTTGGAGAGGTTCTGCGACCTGGGGAGTTGGCTCAACATCCATCTGTACTAGTTCTTGATCTTGCTCAGGTCCCCCGCCTTGGGCATCTTCGACCACCTCCATGGGCACAGGTGGCGCACTTTTCGCAGGTCCCTGTACTTGGTTGTTGTGGGCCTCCTCTACTCCTTCCATAGGCGCCGATTGTGTATCTCGCACAGGTCCTAAGACTTGGTCGATTTCCATCATTGGTTCTAGCGGGTCGCCTACCTCCATCAACTCAGTTTCTGTTGAGATGATGTCTAGGATGTTTGGCTCGTCCGCTGGAATTTGGATTTCTTCCTCAAGGACCTGGACCTGCGTCACGGCTTTCTTGGCTCGGCCGTCTTTAATTTGGAGTAAACACTCTCTGGAGAAGTTAGCAAATACGATATAACTTATGCACCCCGAACAGCGATCAAGGGACAAGCGCTCGCCGACTTCATCATCGAGCTGACTTTCCTGTAAGATCTGACGAGGAGGCGTATAGCTCTATGGCACCTCTACGTTGACGGATCATCAACCAGCACAGCAGCAGGCGGTGGCGTAGTCCTGATCAGCCCAGATAGACAAGTCTTCACCTCCGCAATCCGGTTCAAATTTCAAGCAACCAACAATGAGGTGGAGTACGAAGCTTTAATAGCCGAACTTAGGTTATCATTAGCAGTGGGGGCAACCAATATTCAAGTTTTCAGAGATTCCCAGCTAATAATATCCCAAGTCCGGGGAAAGTACAAGGCAAAAGACCAGCAGATAATGACCTACCAGAAGATAGTAGCGCATCTAATCTTGATGTTTACGCAGGTTTACATCAATCAGATACTGCGACTAGAGAACACGCAAGCAGATGCCCTAGCCCGACTAGCTACCAGTAACGGCGAAGCCGAGTTCATGGAGGTTGTAATCACCAAGCTGAAGAACCCCTCGACGTTCGATTATAAAGTAAATCAGACCTCGAGTGGGGGGCAGGAAGGTGATGAAGACAATGAAGATTGTTGCATTTCGATCCAGAAATACTTAACGGACGGAACAACCCCCGAGGACACCTGAGAAGCTAGTCGGCTAGTGAAATAAGCTGCCAGATATACACTGTTGGATGACCAACTCTACAAACGTGGATTCTCTCTACCCCTACTCAAATGCTTATCTAAGAAGCAAGGTTTCGAAGTGTTAGAAGAAATTCACGAAGGAATTTGCGGAAGTCACGCTGGGGGGCAAGCCTTGGCATACAAGACGATCAGACAGGGGTACTACTGGCCCACTCTTCGCAAGGATGCCATTAGCTTCGCTCGGAAGTGCAGAAAGTGTCAACTTTTCGCACCTAACATCCACTCCCCAGCTAACCAACTGAAGTCAGTCTTCAGCCGTGGCCTTTCGCGAAATGGGGTATCGACTTGATCGGCCCATTCCCACCTGGCAGAGGTGGTGTAAAGTTTGCTGTTGTAGCAGTAGACTATTACACCAAGTGGGCTGAGACTGAAGCACTCACAACGATAACACAAGAAAGGATGATCGGCTTCATATGGAATAACTTGATCTGCCGGTTCGGACTTCCGCAATCGATCATCACAGATAATGGAAGGCAGTTTGACGGCCAAAATTTAAGGGACTTATGTAGTTCATGGAACATCAAGAAGCACTTCTCCACTCCATACCATCCACAGTCAAACGGCCAGGTCGAGGCGGTTAACAAAATCTTGAAGCACACATTGAAGCTCCGCCTCGAAGATAAGAAAGGTAGCTGGGCAGACGAACTCCCGTAGGTCCTATGGTCTTACAGAACATCATACCGAGCCAATACCGGAGAGACCCCGTTTTCCTTAGCCTTCGGAACTGAAGCGGTAGTACCGATGAAGGTTCAGAACAAGACTTGGAAGGTGGTGGGATTCGACGAAGAAAGGAACAACGAAGCCTTGGAGTCAAGAAAGATCTGTTCGAGGAAACCAGAGCTTCGTCAGAAATGAGAAACGCCACATACAAGCGCAGAGCAGAAACGTACTACAACTCCCAAGTCCGCGACCGAAGGTTCAAAGTTGGGGACCTAGTGCTGAGGAAGAGACTAATGGCCCCACCAGGCATATTCGGGTCAAACTGCGAAGGACCGTTCCGGCTTACTACAGCCTGGCCAAACGGCACTTATGACCTCGAAGACGCAGAAGGGAACGCCTCGTCATACACCTGGAGTGACGCACACTTAAAAAAGTTCTATCAATAGATCGAGATCTTGTAATAGACTAGCCGAAGATTCGCATAAAAATTTTTGATGGCGACCAATGTAAATTATGCTGCTATAAGAAGTTAGAAAAATTTATTAAGTTAAAAGAGTTGTCAGCCACGCGAGCTTCTATAGCTCGCCACCTATGCGAGCTCATACAGCTCGCAAACCAGGCGAGCTCCCATAGCTCGCCCACTGTGCGGAGATCCGTAATCCACCTAGTGTTCAAAGCCTCGTAAGGTGCAAGGACCACGATCCGAAATGTTATAAGCTAAAATGCTTGAAGGCAAAGGCCAAAGTGCCCAAGGTCGCGAAGGTGCCCTTCCTAAAGGGTCACTAAGCACCAACTACCTTAAGTTAAAAAAATTCGCGAAAAAGACGATGAAAACGTCTAAGGCAAGGTTCGTGGAACCCAACTGCCCAACGTGAATTAAATAAAGTACAATTTGCTACCCTAAGTGGTTTAAGACGAGCGATTCGCGGCCCTAAGTGGTGTAAGATGAAGAATACATACTACTAAAACAGAGGTACGATTCGTAGTCCCAAGTGACGTGAAATGAATGATTAGCTTCTCAAAGTAGAGTAAGATGAACAATTGAGTACCCGAAAAACATATAAACGAGCTAAGTAGAATTATAACGTAAGCGCAAAAACATAAGTGAAAAGAGTTAGAACAAAAAGCTCTGATTTCCATTCAAAAATACTTGGGAAATTTTTAAGCAAAAAATGATGCCTGAAAAAATCCTAAGTATGAGTAGTGTTGCTGGCCACAAAGGCCGACCAGCTGACCATCTGTGAAGTACAAAAATCTCCTTCTAGGCGAGCTGCACGTGCCTGACGAGCTACAACTACTTAAATAAAAAGCAAAAAACTAAAAAAATTAAAAGCTCCTTCTGGGCGAGCTATGCAGCCCGGTGAGCTACTAAGACTTACAAAAATTAAATAAGAAACTAATCTAAGAATCCAGAGCAGTGGGGGCGGCGGGGACGTCGGTGGGGTTTGGGCGACCTGGCCGGCCGGAAGGGCGAGCTCGGCCTCAGAGGTGATGTTGCCCGTGAGCTAACTGGTATCGAGCTCACCGATGTTCAACATAGCATCTCCACAAGCATCCTGATGCTGCTCCATGGTGGGCGGGGTCCGTTCTTCCTCGTTGGCGACCTCCGTTTCACCGACGTTCAATTTCGGCACTGGGATGGTGTTGATGATCTTGAACCGTGCCGGAACGAAATCGAGAGGAATCCCAAGTTCTTGGAGGTCGCCAATATCCAATTTGGTGTCATCGGGAAAGGGGACCCTATCCAAACATTCCTTTAATTCGTCCACCACAGCTTTGATCTCGTCATCGTGATGAGCTCGCGCCCACCATAGGGCCATAAGGACCTTGGCATAGCGCTGCACGAAGCCCCGATCCGAGGCCACCAAGTTATCCGAGGAAGAGGCATCGTTGCGAAGCTCGATGATCTCATTGACCTTTGCCGAAAGCTCGGCCGTCAACCTCGCGCACTCCTCATCGGCTCTCCAGGTCAAGCCCCGCTCCAGTCTCAACTCCTCTTTGGTCACTCCGTGCTCGCCGACCTCTCTGGCGAGCTTCTCAGCGAGCTCGTCCTCCTTAGCTTTGAGTTAGGCATCGGTGTTTCGTTGGAAGGAGGCGGGCTGCTTCTGGAGCTGGGTAAGGTTACCAAGAGCTTGGGCCTCGGAGGCCAGAGCCGCAGCAGCCTTCTCCTCGGTGAGCTTCACCGACCTCTTGGCCTTGTCCAAAGACTCCGCCATCTTGATGAGGCTTTTTTTCTTCTCTTGGTGACCTGCCTCCAGTTGGGCCGCCTGCTCCATTGCCTTCTGGTTTGCGAGCAACAGCCCACTTGCGTATTGCATCGAGAACAGGAGGTTCTCGGTAAGAGTTTGGCCATTGATGGTCGCCACCTGAGGGGTGGACCAGAACCTCGAAACCTCGCTCACCATGTTCTGAACAAGGCCCGGAGGGAGACTGCGCATCGAGGTCAAAGAGCGAGATCGCTCGTACGCATGAATGACCTCATGCCGATTCGGATGGGCTATGGGGGCATAGCTGCGAGGTCAAAACAGTTGGAGTTAGAAAAAGTTGGGAAAAATGAATGGGGTTGACATCAAAACGGTGAACTACTCACTGAGCTCGCTCGGGATCCCATCCCAAAAGTGTGTCATCTGTCGCCTGTACGCCGAAGGGAGATGAAGAGGGCGGCGACCTATGGATGGGCGCGACGGGCAAGGGAGCAGTTGAAATGGCAGATCCGCCCTGTGTTGACCTGGTGTCAGCTTTCTCAATAGGCTCGAATCCCTCATCGTCGCGGAGACCTGTGTGAGCTCTCTTGCGAGCTTGCTCATCGTCGTCCCCCACCCGGGACCCATCTCCACGGTGGAGAACTCTCTTGGACTGATGGGAACCTCGCTCGGTTATGGCCCCAACTCAGCTTCCTCCCCGATTGGCCCTGGCGACCTCCGTGGCCTTAGCCTTCGACGGAGCCTTCGTCGGCCCCTTCTTGGTCCCGGAGCCCTCGACCTCGCCCTTCTTGGTAGCGAGGTCCACTTTCTTACTCGCTTCTAGGGCGAGTGCCAAGGGAAGGGCTAGCCTATTCGAGCGAGGGGGACCCATCTCTATCCGGCGAGCTACGCACCATAGGGGGTGAGCTCCTATAAGATGTGGACCTGGAAGTTCGGGACCTTGAAGCGCGAGGTGATGCGGCAGGGAGTGGAGACCAGCGAGTCGAAGGCAATGGTGCTTGCACATGTGGGCGATATCCCTATCTTTTTTCGCTCCTCAGACAACAGATAGCTCGCACCAGGTCTAACTCGATCGACACCCTAGGTCTCCCCCGGCTGGACTTGTGGTACTTCGGAACTGCAAAAAGAACTCGCCCAGGTCCACCGAAGTTAGCCCCCAGGAACTTTTCGGGAGCACCCCCAGGAACTTTTATTCGCGGCGAGCTTTGAGATAGTAATATCCCTTACCGTCCTTTACTTGTCGGGTTATAACAAAGAGCTAGCCCAGGTCCACCGAGGTTAGCCGATTCTCGTAACCCTCCAGCCCAAACACAGACAGAGCAGCAAGGAGATTACTCCAGGCATTAGGGGTGAACTGGGTGATGGTGAGATTACTGTCGAGGAGGAACTGGCCGATAATCGGATGCAAAGGTAATGTGAGCCCGGCCTCGAGGGTATGAATGTTGATGGCGGTCAACCCTTCAGGAGGTGAATCAGCTCGCTCATTCTTCTCGGAGGCATACATGAAGATGTCGAGCGGAATGCGGAACTTCTTGCGAATGTTGGGAAGGGAGTACTCATTGATATGCTCACGACCTCGCCAGCTTTGTAGTCAGATGCAGCGACCTCCTCTAGATCGAGAGAAAGCACTCGGTCTGGGCTAGGGTAGCTCGCCGCATGCTCGGCGACGTACTCCCCCAGTCGAAGGGATGGAAAACCTCGCTGGAGTCCTGGTACTCGAGAAGTTGAGGTTCTGGGAAACCAATTGTGCGAAAATACTCGAAGGTCATGTCGTCGAGGTCGTCCCCAGGTTCGTCTACGTCGGTGACCACCTCTACAGCCTCGGCAACCTCCTCGTCCTCGGCTGGGATATCGTTCGAAGCTGATTTATGATCATGCCATAGCTCGCGGAGGTAGGACTCCTCACTCTGGCCAGAGCTAACGGCCCTCTCCCCCAATTTGAGTCGGATCTTGCCGGGGAGCTCGCCATGATTTGGGTGTGCTACCGAATAAGCCTTGGATCCGGACCCAATGACGATGGGAGTCATCTGGGGAATGGGCCCACTGTCCGTCATGGGCTGGTTTTCAGGGTTTCAATTCGAGATGGTCCCACTCCACGAATGTGTCGACATAACTTAGGCAATTTTTGAAGAGTTCTAAAATAGTTCAAAAAATCCGGCCGCCGAAGTTACGGTACGAAGACAGTCGGGGTGGTGAAAAATCGCCGGAAACATTCAAAATTTCCAGAAATTCGAAGAAAATGTGGGATGGAAACAAGAGAAATCTGCAAAAGAGAAAGAGTTGAAAGAAACTCGTATTCTACCTTGAGAAGCCTTCGAAAATCTATCGGATGCATTAAAACGATCGCCGGAAGAAAGCTCGGAAGAATCGAATGTGCGAAAGTGGGGAATGATCCCACCCTCGCCTATTTATAGGCGTTGAGGAGAGCTGCAATTTCCAAAAAGCCCAGGGACCTTCTTGCAAAAAATTTGAAAAATGTCCGAAGGTAGCTCGCCAACACGTCGGCCCGCAAACCGCCACGAGGGGGAGCTCGCCCTCATAGCTCGGCATATGTCCGAAGGTAGCTCACCAACACTCAAGTCCTCACCAAGGAAATAAGAAAGCCCGCCCACACATTAGACGAGTCATGATGTGTGCGAGCTGGGGTGCAAATGTTGACAAGGCGAGCTACCTGAGGATAATCACGAAATTATTCCAAGGCTAAGGGGGTCGCCTGCTTGTGTAAGAGCCAAGTCACCAGTCCTAACCAAGGCCAACACGAAGGAGCTCACTGAGGTGGGCGAGGACCTCGTCCAAGCTCCCAGCAGGCCGAGGTCGAATGCAAAGGTATCGGAGAAGGACAGTACGGGCGAGATGCCCCTCTCGAGAGAGAGCTCACCCCTGCCTAGAGGGGATCTCACCGAGGTCCGTCATTATATAACCCCCAGAAATGGCACAAGGCAATGAAGCTCACCAGGTAGCTCCCCAAACCCGAGAACTCAACCGGCGGGTATATAGATAGGATATGTACGTGTGGTAGGAAAAGACCTGGAAAAGGGCGCTCTGTGAGGGATCGAGGCGAAGGTTACTGACCTTCGCCAACACCGGAAGCCAAGTAGGCTCGCAAGGTGCTACCTCACACTCGCGCACCTATAAATAGGTCTCTCTTGTAACTATTACAAGAACAAATTCAATATAATACAATCATAATAGACATCCCATTTTCTCTCTCTAAGCTCTCCATTCTCTCTCTCTATATTATCAACCTAAGAACACATTCTTAGATTATTGTTTGATAGGATTAATATGTTATAAAGCCACATTAACAAACACGATTAGTAAATTCTATCAACAAGTGGCTATGCAAGATAGCCAACAATCTCTTTTGCAGGATTTACAATAAAGATTAGTCGAGGTAGAGAGCAAGGTGAAATCAAAAGGAGATCTTCATAAGCGATTAAGCTCGAAAAATGAGCCTTTGGCCATCGAGCTGGAAGATGCTCCGGTCCAATCGAAGATAAGTCCACTCCAAGCTCCTCTCTATGAGGGAAGGACAGATTCGTAGACTCATCTCTCTAAGTTTAGGATTTATATGACTGGTCGAGGTGCGACGGATGCAACAAAATGCCGTCAATTCCCTCTCACTCTAGGCGAACTAGCCCATAAATGGTATGTAAATCTTCATCCTCATTCCATCCATAGTTTCTCTGAGCTTGGGGAGAAGTTTGTATCATACTTCGTTGCAAAATTCAATAAGCCAGAAAATCGCCATCGATTGATGAGAGTCCGACAACAGAAGGATGAGGGAGATGAGCAGTATATCGATAGAATTGATGAGATCATCCTCGGAGGTGAGCCTGTGAGCGATGAGCTTGTGCTTCATTCTCTAATTGGAGGATTTAGGGGAGATTCCCCCATGTTCCACAGTCTTACCAAAGACCTTCCCACTACATATGTTGAATGTAGGAGACGCGTAGGTGAGCTCATTAATCGTAAAAAGTTATTGACCCAGAGATTGGGGGAGGTAAAGGTGGATGAGAAACAAGAGAAATCATCTCCACTCAAAAAGAAAAATGGAGATCGAGCATCAAAGACTCCAGGCACCTTCAAAAGATTCAACGCTGAAGAAGAAGTAAATATTGTTACAAAATTCAATCAAACTCCAGCGTACATCTTCAACGCCATTAAAGACAGGGATTTGCTTGAACCTCCTCGCCCACTACGGAATGTGCCAAGCCAGCTCGATGATAAATGATTTTGTGCCTATCACGATAGCCCAGGTCATAATACAAGCTGGTGTCGTGATCTTCTTGGACAGCTATGGAAATTGTTTGAGGAAGGGAGGTTGAACGAATTTGTCAAGCGGCCGCCACTAAGGCAAGACTATACTAATCAAGGTCCTTTGAAAAGAGGACGAGGAAACTGACTTCCACATTGTCAACAAACTGAAGTTGCCAACTTGGAGGATGAAGATGTTATTTCTTTTAGAGTGGAACCTTCAATTTGTGCTGGGAGCACGTGCATAAGCTTTAATCGGATAGTAAGAAGAAGTTTTTCAACTTCAACTTCAATTTAATAAGATGTACGACCATTTTGTAAAGTCTTGGGGGCCATGTACATATATTGTTATATATGAATAAAATAACTCTTGTCTTTACAAAATTATTGTGAACAACACCTCGCGCAAGCTTCAGTAGAAGTTAGCGAGCTCCAAATACCTCGCGCAAGCTTCAGTGGAAGTTAGCGAGCTCCAAATACCTCGCACAAGCTTCGGTGGAAGTTAGCGAGCTCCAAGCACCTCGCGCAAGCGTCAGTTGAAGTTAGCGAGTTTCAAGTATTCTCACACTTACTTTATTTGAAGTTAGCAAGCATGACTATGTTTGGAGCCAAAGTCATCCGATCTAAACTAAAGGCGAGCTAATTATCTTACAAATTGTGTTTAGTGTGAGGCGCGGTGGATTTAGCTCGACAAATATAACTGACGAGTATAATCCTATAAAAATAAAGTCCCTTGACGAGCTAATCATCTCTCAATACGGGCAAAATAAACTCAAAGGTGAGCTAATTATCTTGCAATCAGTGTTGGCAAAATTTTATGTCTAGGCGAGCTAATTATCTCCCTAACACAAGCTAAAAACAAAGTCCCTTGACGAGCTAATCATCTCTCAATACGGGCAAAATAAACTTAAAGGCGAGCTAATTATCTTGCAATCAGAGTTGGCAAAATTTTATGTCTAGGCGAGCTAATTATCTCCCTAGCACAAGTTTATGAGAGCATAACTACAAAGTCCAAATATTGTACAAGGACAAGATGGTCTAATCAAAAATTTGGACGTCCACTGTTTCAAACACATTTATCTCCGAGCTCATATCACGTGATCAAATTGTTTTGATTATATTAATTGATCACAATATGAGTGGGGGCATAAAGAGTCCATACTTGACGAGCATGCAAAGCGACACAAATTGCATCCGCAAAAGCAAAGTAGATCGAGCATTAACAATATTCTCAATTGGACCTCATTATTGTTTTGATCCTTATTGAGCAGTTGTTTAAGAGTTTAAGCGATGCATAGGAAAATTCTTGCACGGCAGTATAAATTTTACCTTGCTACTCATCATTCTCTCTTGCTCTCTCCATTTGCACCTGTGCAACATTTGTCCCAGCATTTTTCTTCACTTGATGGCTATGCGTCGAAGGTACATCTCTGTTGGAACTCAGGTAGCCAGGATTGTGGTCTAAAGGGCTAGCATCCGAGTAGCTAGCAAGGTGGTATCCTCATGTATTTCTCAAATAAACAATCTCAAGTTCATGAGTCCAATCACAACGAAAATCGAAAATTGTCCATTTCAGATGGCTTGGTCGATACAATCAAAGTTTCCTTAAAGATGATCAGAATGCTCATAAGGTGAAACCAGGAGTTAGGCATCAACTGTTTGGGGGCAATTTCCCAATATTGAAACATGTATGTGATGGCCCAATGAAGAGAAGAAAGAAGACCTACTTCCATCATATCAATTCTAAGAAAAGACTCTGGGAGCGAGGAACCGAACAATTGGGGTGATTGGCTAAATATTTAGCAAGAACATAGTTCGATCCAATGTCAAGCTCTAGCTCATCCAAAAGTTACTTTAAATGTCACCGTCTCAACATAGATCCGACGAGGAGACCCGTGCGCCAAAAATGAAGGAAATACTGACCGGACAAATACGCAGCTCTGACCATTGAAGTGGGGAAATTGTTGGACAACAAGCTGATCAAGGAAGCCATATGTCCGCAGTGGGTCACGAACCCCATCCTGGTGAAGAAACACAACGGGACGTGGAGGCTCTGCATCGACTTCACAGACCTGAACAAAGTATGTCCGAAGGACAACTCCCCACTACCCCACATTGATCAGCTCGTAGATAGCACCACAGGCCACGAGATGATGACCTTCATGGACGCCTTCGCGGGCTATCACCAGATAGTGCTGCACCCCAATGACTAGGAACATACGGCATTCTACACCAACAAAAATATGTATTGCTGGGAAAGGATGCCGTTCGGACTCATCAACACCGGAGTACCCTACCAGAGGTTGGTGAATAAAATGCTCGACCAGCACATTAGCGAATCTATGGAGGTGTACATGGACGACATAGTAGTCAAGAGTTTGAGAATGGAGGATCACCTCGACCACCTGAAACAGACCTTCGACATACTGCGCCACTACAATATGAACCTGAACCCCAAGAAGACCAGCTTCGGCGTACATTCGGGAAAGTTCCTAGGTCACCTGGTGAGCCAGCGTGGAATAGAGGTCAACCCAACGCAGGTCCAATGCATAATCGAGATAGGTGTGCCCGATTCCGTAGAGAAAATACAAAGGTTGACCGGATGCATGGCGGCCTTGAACAGGTTCATCTCCAGGTCTGGCGACCGAAATCACCCGTTTTTCGAGGCAATCAAGGTGAACACGCAAAGGTACAAGGAGGCAGCCAAAGCCAACAAGCTGCACCTTAAAAACCACTTCGTGTGGACAGGCGAATGTCAACGAGCTTTCGAAGATATTAAGGCATACCTGGCAGATACGCAGGTCCTGTCAAAGCCGAAACCTGGTGAGAAGT
This sequence comes from Prunella vulgaris, assembly GCA_026898435.1. Taxonomy (NCBI): domain Eukaryota; kingdom Viridiplantae; phylum Streptophyta; class Magnoliopsida; order Lamiales; family Lamiaceae; genus Prunella; species Prunella vulgaris. The sequence continues at coordinate 106,436 of JAPKLY010000547.1, forward strand.
TATACCTGCACTTGTCCGCGTCAGAGGTGGCCATTAGCTCCGTCCTGGTCCGAGAAGAGGCAAAAACACACCTACCAGTGTACTACGTAAGCCAAGTCTTACACGAAGCTGAGTTGCGGTATACCCCGATGGAGAAGCTAGCTTATGCACTGGTGATGAGTGTTAGAAAGTTGAGGCCCTACTTCTTCGACCACCCGGTAGAGGTACTGACGACGTTCCCACTGCGTCAAATATTGCAGTGCCCAGACACCGCCAAACGCTTGTTGAAATGGTCACTAGTAGTTAGCCAATATGGTATAACCTACGCACCCCGAACAACGATCAAAGGACAAGCGCTCGCTGACTTCATTGTCGAGCTGACTTTCCCACAAGATCCGACTAGGGGGCGTATAGCTCCGTGGTACCTCTATGTTGACGGATCATCAACCAGCACAGCAGCAGGCACCGGCGTAGTCCTGATCAGCCCAGATTGACATGTCTTCACCTCCGCAATCTGGTTCGACTTTCGAGAAACCAACAATGAGGAGGAGTACGAAGCTTTAAAAGCTGGACTTTGGTTATCATTAGCAGTGGGGGCAACCAATCTTCAAGTTTTTGGAGATTCCCAGCTAATAATATCCCAAGTCCGGGGAGAGTACGAGGCAAAAGACCAGCAGATGATGACCTACCAGAAGATAGCCGCGCATCTAATCTCGATATTTACGTAGGTTTACATCAATCAGATACCACAACTAGAGAACACGCAAGCAGATGCCCTAGCCCGACTAGCTACCAGTAATGGCGAAGCCGAGTTCACGGAGGTTGTAATCACCAAGCTGAAGAACCCTTCGACGTTCGATTACAAAGTAAATCAGACCTCGAGTGGGGGGCAGGAAGGTGATGAAGACAGTGATGATTGGTGCATTCCGATCCAGAAATACTTAAAGGACGGAACAACCCCCGAGGACACTTGGGAAGCTAGTCGGCTAGTGAAACAATATGCTGCTGGATGACCAACTCTACAAACGTGGATTCTCTCTACCCCTACTCAAATGCTTATCTAAGAAGCAAGGGTTCGAAGTGTTAGAAGAAATTCATGAAGGAATTTATGGAAGTCACGGCGGGGGGCAAGCCTTGGCATACAAGACGATCAGACAAGGGTACTACTGGCCCACTCTTCGCAAGGATGCCATTAGCTTCGCTCGGAAGTGCCGAAAGTGTCAACTTTTCGCACCAAACATACACTCCCCAGCTAACCAACTGAAGTCAGTCTTCAGCCCGTGGCCTTTCGCGAAATGGGGTATCGACTTGATCGGCTCATTCCCACCTGGCAGAGGTGGTGTAAAGTTTGTTGTTGTAGCAGTAGACTATTACACCAAGTGGGCTGAGGCTGAAGCACTCACAACGATAACACAAGAAAGGATGATCGGCTTCATATGGAAGAACTTGATCAGCCTGTTCGGACTTCCACAATCGATCATCGCAGATAATGGAAGGCAGTTTGACGGCCAAAATTTGAGGGACTTATGTAGTTCATGGAACATCAAGAAGCACTACTCCACTCCATACCATCCACAGTCAAACGGCCAGGTCGAGGCGGTTAACAAAATCTTGAAGCACACATTGAAGCTCCGCCTCGAAGATAAGAAAGGTAGCTGGGCAGACGAACTCCCGGAGGTCCTATGGTCTTACAGAACAACATACCGAGCCAGTACCGGAGAGACCCCATTTGCCTTAGCCTCCGGAACTGAAGCGGTAGTACCGGTGGAGGTTCGGAACAGGACTTGGAAGGTGGTGGGATTCGACGAAGAAAGGAATAACGAAGCCTTGGCAGTCCAGAAAGATCTGATCGAGGAAACCATAGCTTCGTCGGAAATGAGAAACGCCACCCACAAGCACAGAGCAGAAAAGTACTACAACTCCCAGGTCCGCGACCGAAGGTTCAAAGTTGGGGACATAGTGCTGAGGAAGAGACTAATGGCCTCGCCAGGCGTATTCGGGTCAAATTGGGAAGGACCGTTCTGGGTTACTGCAGCCTGGCCAAATGGCACTTATGCCTCGAAGACACAGAAGGCAATGCCTCGTCAGACACCTGGAGTGCCGCGCACTTAAAAAAGTTCTATCAATAGATCGAGATCTTGTAATGGACTAGCTGAAGGTTCGCATCAAAAATCTTGATGGCGACCAATGTAAATTACGCTGCTATAAGAAGTTGGAAAAATTTATTAAGTCAAAAGAGTTGTCAGCCACGCGAGCTTCTATAGCTCGCCACCAATGCGAGCTCCTACAGCTCGCCAACTAGGCGAGCTCCCATAGCTCGCCCAATGTACGGAGATCCGTAATCCACCTAGTGTTCGAAGCCTCATAAGGCGCAAGGACCATGGTTCCAAACGTTATAAGCTAAAATGATCGAAGGCAAAGGCCAAAGTGCCCAAGGTCGCGAAGGTGCCCTTCCTAAAGGGTCGCTAAGCACCAACTGCCTTAAGTTTGAAAAATTCGCAAAAAAGATGATGAAAACGTCTAAGGCAAGGTTCGTGGAACTCAACTGCCCAACGTGAATTAAATAAAGTACAACTCGCTACCCTAAGTGGTTTAAGACGAGCGATTCGCGGCCCTAAGTGGTGTAAGACGAAGAATACGTACTACTAAAATAGATGTACGATTCGTAGTCCCAGGTGACGTAAAACGAATGATTCGCTTCTCAAAGTAGAGTAAGACGAACAATTGAGTACCTGAAAAACATATAAATGAGCTAAGTAGAATTATAACGTAAGCGCAAAAACATAAGTGAAAAGAGTTGGAACAAAAAGCACGGATTTCCATTCAAAAATACTTGGGAAATTTTCAAGTAAAAAAAGATGCCTGAAAAAATCCTAAGTATGAGTAGTGTTGTTGGCCACAAAGGCCGACCATCTGACCATTTGTGAAGTACAAAAAGCTCCTTCTAGGCGAGCTGCACGTGCCTGATGAGCTACAACTACTTAAACAAAAAGCAAAAAACTACAAAAATTAAAAGCTCCTTCTGGGCGAGCTATGCAGCCCGGCAAGCTACTAAGACTTACAAAAATTAAACAAGAAACTAATCTAAGAATCCGGAGCAGTGGGGGCGGCGGGGACGTCGGCGGGGTTCGGGGCGGCCGGAAGGGCGAGCTCGGCCTCAGAGGTGATGTTGCCCGTGAGCCTGGTGGTGTCGAGCTCGCCGATGTTCAACATAGCATCTCCACAAGCATCCTGAAGCTGCTCCATGGTGGGCAGGGTCCGTTCCTCCTCGTTGGTGACCTCCGTTTCACCGACGTTCAATTCCAGCACTGGGATGGTGTTTATGATCTTGAACCGTGCCGGAACGAATAGAGAGGAATCCCAAGTTCTGGGAGATCGCCAATATCCAATTCGGTGTCGTCGGGAAAGGGGACCCTATCCAAACATTCCTTGAATTCGCCCACCACTGCTTTGATCTCGTCATCGTGATGAGCTCGCGCCCACCAGAGGGCCCTAAGGACCTCGGCATAGCACTGCATGAAGCCCCGATCCGAGGCCTCAGCTTTCACAGCCACCAAGTCAGCCGAGGAAGAGGCATCGTTGTGGAGGTCGACGATCTCATTGACCTTTGTCGAGAGCTCGGCCCTCAACCTCGCGCACTCCTCATCGGTGCTCTGGGCCAATCCCCACTGCAGTCGCAGCACCTCTTTGGTCACTCCGTGCTCACCGACCTCCCTGGCAAGCTTCTCAGCGAGGTCGTTCTCCTTAGCTTTGAGTTGGGCATCGACATTTCGTTGGAAGGAGGCGAGTTGCTTCTGAAGCTGGATAAGGTTACCAAGAGCTTGGGCTTCGGAGGCCAGAGCCGCAGCAGCCTTCTCTTCGGCGAGCTTCACCGACCTCTTGGCCTTGTCCAAAGACTCCGCCATCTTGATGAGTCTTTCATTCTTCTCTTGGCGACCTGCCTCCAGTTGGGCCACCTGCTCCATTGCCTTCTGGTTCGCGAGCAACAGCCCGCTCGCGTAGTGCGCCTAGAGCAGGAGGTTCTCGGTCAGAGTTTGGCCATTGATGGTCGCCACCTGAAGGGTGGACCAGAACCTCGGCACCTCCCTCACTGTATTCTGAACCAGGCCCGGAGGGAGACTGCGCATCGAGGTCAAAGAGCGAGATCGCTCATACGCATGAATGACCTCATGCCGATTCGGATGGGCGATGGGGGCATAGCTGCGAGGTCAAAACATTTGGAGTTAGAAAAAGTTGGGAAAAATGAATGGGGTTGACATCAAAATGGCGAAATACTCACTGAGCTCGCTCGGGATCCCATCCCAAAAGTGTATCGTCTGTCGCCTGTACGCCGAAGGGAGATGAAGAGGGCGATGATCTCTGGATGGGCGTGACGGGTAAGGGGGCAGTTGAATGGGCAGATTTGCCCTGTGCCGACCTGGTGTCAGCTCACTCAATAGGCTCGGATCCCTCATCGTCGCGGAGACCCGTGCGATCTCTCTTGTGAGCTTGCTCATCTTCGTCCCCTACGCGGGACCTATCTCCACGGTGGAGGCCTCTCTTGGACTGATGGGAACCTCGCTCGGTTATGGCCCCAGCTCGGCCTCCTCCCCGATTGGCCCTGGCGACCTACATGGCCTTGGCCTTCGATGGAGCCTTCGTCGGCCCCTTCTTGGTCCCGGAGCCCTCGACCTCGCCCTTCTTGGTAGCGAGGTCCGCTTTCTTACTCGCTTCTAGGGCGAGTGCCGAGGGAAGGGATAGCCTATTCGGGTGAGGGGGACCCATCTCTATCCGGCGAGCTACCACGTGATAAGCTTTCAGGACCTCAGCGATCGGAAATGCGACCCAGCTACCGCCTGCAAAAATCAGAGCAGCAAAGTCAGCACTTGAACGAGCTACGCACCATAGGGGGCGAGCTCCTATAAGATGTGGACCTGGAAGTTCGAGACCTTGAAGGGCGAGGTGATGCGGCAGGGTGTGGAGACCAGCGAGTCGAAGGCAATGGTGCTTGCACAGGTGGGTGATGTCCCTATCTTTCTCGCTCCTTAGACAGCAGATAGGTCGCACCAGCTCGAACTCGATCGACACCCTAGGTCTCCCCCGGCTGGACTTGTGGTGCTTCGGAACTACAAAAAGAAAGAAAATTAGATTAGTAAATCTAATCTAACCCATGCACACCGAAAGGGGCGACCTACTGCTAGCCTCCCTGTATCCCTCGGGGGTGAGTATGCGGCCGCCTCGCCCGGAATAGGTGTCGGAAGCTCGCCAGTCCCCGCCTTTGAAGAAGAATTGCTCCTTTCAGTCACGGACTTTGTTCGGGAGCACCCCCAGGAACTTTTCTTCGGGGCGAGCTTTGAGATAATAATATCCCTTGCCATCCTTTACTTGTCGGGTTATAACAAAGAGCTCGCCCAGGTCCGCCGAGGTTAGCCAGTTCTCGTAACCCTCCAGCCCAAAGACAGACAGAGCAGCAAGGAGATTGCTCCAGGCATTAGGGGTGAACTGGGTGATGGCGAGATTGCTGTCGAGGAGGAACTGGCCGATAATCGAATGCAAAGGTAATGTGAGCCCGGCCTCGAGGGTATGAATGTTGATGGCGGTCAACCCTTCAGGAGGCGAATCAACTCGCTCATTCTTCTTGGGGGCATACAAGAAGATGTCGAGCGGAATGCGGAACTTCTTGCTAATGTTGGGAAGGGAGTACTCATTGATATGCTCACGACCTCGCCAGCTTTGTAGTCAGATGCAGCGACCTCCTCTAGATCGAGAGGAAGCACTCGGTCTGGGCAAGGGAAGCTCGTCGCATGCTCAGCGACGTACTCCCCCCAGTCGAAGGGATGGACAACCTCGCCAGAGTCCTGGTACTCGAGAATTTGAGGTTCCGGGAAACCAATTGTGCTAAAATACTCGACGATCATGACGTCGAGGTCGCCCCCAGGTTCGTCCACATTGGCGACCTCCTCTGCGGCCTCGGCGACCTCCTCGTCCTCTGCTGGGATATCGTTCGAAGCCGATTCATGATCATGCTAGAGCTCTGATAGCTCCTTGAGAGTTACGTACCCAAGTGTAGCTTGATTTCAAGTATAAAATTTCTCGGGAGACCGAGTATCGAACCACAGGGAGATTTGGA
>JAPKLY010000547.1:128769-169757 GCA_026898435.1 Prunella vulgaris
GATTTTATTTCACGAAGGCGAGCCTCGGGGAATGACTGGATTTTTTTATTTTTTTTCTGAGACTTGATTTCATAGTCTACGTAGTAGCAGTGAAGTTGTCTCTGTCTCGAAAAAGTTAAAAATTATTTTGAATATTTTCATCAAGACAAGTTAGAATTTAGAGGCATGTGGAGCAACATCAACTACTTCACTGTATCATTTTTAATTCTATATTTGGCTCGAGGACTCCTATCTTCAAATTTATTCTTACCGGTTCGTCTCGGGAGTATGGGCATAAGATTAAAATTAATCAAGGCGAGCCTCAAAGTGTTATTGAATTTTTTAATTTTTTCTGAGACATAATTTCATAGTCAACGTAGTAGCAATGAAGACGTCTCTGTCTTGGAGAAATTAAAAGTTATTTTTAATTTTTCGTCAAGGCAAATTCAGAGGCAGGCGGAGCCACATCAACCGCATCAAAATAAAATCGAGGAAAGACTCTTATTAATTCCAAACTCGATTTACTTTTAATATGCTACACATCGAAGACTTGAGCATATCAAAAGTATGGGGCAATTGTTGTGGTACGATTATTACGATGGGCCCAAGCCCATAAATGATCGAATGAGGCCCAAACCCAATACAAGAGAACTTGGAGTGCGAGCATAAACAAAGCCTACAAATATAAGCACGTTCAGGATCAGGATCCGCGTGCACGAGCAAGTCGAGCAATACGGGCACGAGCAAGTCGAGCACAACTCTTACAAGAGAAATTATAGCTATTATGCATGATTAAGGGCTCAATTAATATCATTTAATGCCTACACAAGGGAAGCTACCTTTTATGGAGAGAAGACTTCCTGAAATATATTTGTAACGGTCTAGTTGACTAATTTAGCACGATAGACGCACGTACCTTATTTAGGATCGTCTATAAATATGGCCTTAGGGCCATCATTGTAAAATTCCACGAATTTGATCAATACAAAGACTACACTTAAGTCCTAGCTCTTGCAAGACAAGACCTAGGCAAATCTCTGTGTTATTTACTTTTTCAGCATGATTATTCAAGTATTTACATATTTATTTGTTATCCTGATCCCAACCACATAATGATTTAATCAGGTAATAACAATTATGAGTGACTAAATCTTATTTAAATTTTTTATTTTTTTAATAAAAGATAGAAAAATCTTATGGAATATTATGTCATGATTTTATTTATCTAATAAATTTTTGTTTATCATTGAAATAGTGATTAAATCTTGTAATATTATATTTTTAAGTTTTTAATCTTAACAAAATAAAATTTTATAAAATATTATATTTTTTAATTTTTTAAAAAATAATTTCCAATTTTTTAAAATATAACAAAATGATCTAATAATATATTATATTCTTGATTTCTTGAAATATACTTATATAATAATATGTTATCCTACGAGTGGAATAAAATAAAAATTTCTTGATTATCTTCAAATATGACAAACTGAATTATGTAATTTTTTTTATAATTTTGACCCTATATTTTATTTTTTTTGCTAAATTACTAAATTTTTTTAAATTTCAATTAATTTTTATTTTTGTATTAATTATTTTTGTATTAAATGCTAATTTTTTTCTTAAATCTCAATTTAGATATGTTTTTATTATTATTTTTATAATCACTTGCATATTTAATATTATTATTATTAATAATATTATTATTATTATTGTTTATGTATCACATTATTTCTAATATATATGTTTTTAGATCTAATCATATTTTTTTATTATCATGAGTGGCTATAACTTATACAAATTTTTTTTAATTTCTTAATCGTAACATAATAAATCTTATGAAATATCGTGTCTTGATTTTATTTATCTAACCCTATTTTGTTATTATCATTCTAAGAGTGACTAAATCATTTAACTTATTTTTTTAATCGTAATAAAATAATCTTATAAAATATTATGAACTTGATTTTCTTTCAACCATACTCATATAATAATAAAAAGTAATAATTTAAATATTTCTTGATTATAAAATAAATTTTAAATAATTTTTGATTTTCTTCAAATATGACAAACTAAATCTGATGAAAAAATTTAATTTTATCCCTAATTTCAATTCTATAAATATATGATAAATCAAAATATTTTTATTATAATATATATTTCAATTCAAATGATTACTATCTCTAGAAGATAAGTTCTTTTTTATTCAAATAATGTAATTAATTTTAAATTTCTTTTATAATATTTAATCAAATCAATTTTAAAAATTAAATAAATCAAATAAAAATTGTTTATCTTATAATTGAGTATTATATTTATAAAAGAATTAGTAATTAAATAATAAAAAATATATAATTTTTTCTCATATATATACAATAAAATTGGGTAGAATTTACATATTGGTTAAAAAAAAGTGACCAAATTTACAAATTGAATCAAAATATTTGCATAAATACATAAATTTTGTTAATTTGCACATAAGCATAAAAATATCTTTACAAGATAAATTAGTAATTAATATCATATTTTTAAATTATTTTGTAATTTTTTTTTATTTTATATCGCAAAATTCGCAAATATATATATTAGAATAAGTATGTTTTAGAATTTAAATTTAGTTTTAATATAAGTAGTGTATTATCTTAATTAGTCTTGTATATATTAAGTGTTTTGCACATCTCTTATCATTAAAAAGTCAGTATTGATTTCACTAACAAGTCACCATTGATATAATTTAAATGAGCAACACTTGTGTACAAATTTCTACCGTAGAAATATCCATTTTTTAAAAATTCGCGGATCTAAACCGGGTCGAGTCAGATTTGGACATTTTTTTTCAAAATTCGCGCAACTTGTAGTTCCAGGTTTTTTCACTCTCAGGTATGTTACAATTAGGGCAAAGGCGTGTTACAATTAGGCAAAATCTGTGTTACTAATTCTTAAAAAATTAATTTTTTGTACTTTTCAAGTAAGTATAAAGAAAATATGTATTTCTGCAAGTATAAATATGTGTTACTTAATTTATTTTTTATTCTCTTTGTTGATTTATGTTAATAATATGTTTTTTTGTTCCCAGGTATGTTATAATTTTGGCAAAGGCGTGTTACAATTAGGCAAAATCTGTGTTACTTGTTGATGGGCGAGCCACTCGAGGTAATTCGAAGAATCAAGAGGTCGCCTCTGTAGTGCTGGAGCTCGCCCAGGGCTCACCCCATACCATCATGGAGGTCTCGCCAGAGTTCATCATCACGCAACACTCACAGACCACGCAAGGCAATAGAGCTCGCCCCAGAGATCGCCCGACTCGTCTAAGAGCTCGCCCATGAGCTCGCCCTTTGTCTATAGGATCCCGGTGGTGCGCTCTTTTTCCCTCCGTCCGGTTTATCCACAAGGGTGGTTTACGGCGAGGTTTTTAATGAGGCTCATCTAGTCTAAGGCATTGTGGTAGGACGAGGCATGAGATAGGAAGCGGTGTGGGGAGACTAAGGCGAGGGTAAGGAACCCTCGCCAACACCGGAGGCCATCTAGGCTCGTAAGGTGCCGTCTCACACTCACACACCTATAAATAAGACCTCTCCTGTACTATTCAAGGGACACGCTCCCATAATCAATACTACTACCCTTGCAATATTTCTCTCTCCAGACTCCCTACTCCACCCTCATATTTTACATCAAAGAACACAAATTCTTGGATTATTGTTTGGTAGAATTACATGTTATAATTAGCCACATAAACAAACATCGATTAACAAATTCTATCAACAATTTGGCGCTAGAAGGAGGGGGCGCCGGCGTGTGGTTTTCAAACCTGAAAATTAAGAAATCTTCAAGAATAAAAATTAGGGTTTGTTGAAGATTTGAAGATTTGAAGGTGTTCTTGACAAAATTCAAGAACACTTGAAGATACACACACATCTTCATCCCCTGAACGAAGAACCCAGATCTCCGGACAGAAACCTGAATTATCGGATTTCGCAAAATCTGCCCGGAACAAGTTTTCAAACGCACGCGTGCACACGAATAAACCAAATTTCAGATAATTCATCAACACGCGAGGCTAGACGAAAATTCGCACAACTCCACCTAAGCTGGACGACCATCACACCGGCGACCTCCACCATTCCGGTGACCTCCCTCCACCTCGGCGACCTGCAACAAGTTACCCCCTCCGGGACCCAAAAATGGCTAACACTCGAGCCGCCAAGGGACAGGCCTCCGCAGCTGCGGGAAGGTCTAACGAGGGTGATCAAAACCAGGCCGAGGTGGAGACCTCACGCCAGGTGGTGGAGACATCACAACCACCTCCCCAGAAGGGTACTGCAGCTCCGCGACCTCCGCGAGTTGCGGTGACCCAGGAGGACTTAGCTCCCGCCCTGAGGGACCTGGCCAGCAACCCTGACGAGCTCCAACGCACCATCGCCACCTTACAAAGGTTGCAGCAGCGACAGCAGGACGAGCTCACCCTGGTACCCAGGCGAGCTCCAGCCGCCGATGCCCGGGAGCAGACCAGGCCCACTCAGGGCGCCCAGACCAGAGGGGACTACAGCGTACTCCCCACCGAGCAAGAGGCGAGCTCGGCACAAGCTCGCCGGCGCAGGGAGACGACCGGCAAAGCCAGAATGGTGGAAGAGGGTCCCGCTCCCTACACCGGAAGGGAATCAGCTTACACCGGGGCATCTGGCACCCACCAATCACAGAGGAGAGATGTCCTCCAAGGCCGCCTGGGCCCAAGATACGAGGAGAATGAGCGGACGGCAGCCCCAGCTGCGTCCCAGGGGGACTCCGACCAGCAGCCCCGCAGATCAGCCCACGAAAGGCTGAGGAGGCCCGCCACTGACCGGCAAGGCCCACAGGGCGGACGCCAATTCCAGCCCGCTACAGAGAGGTCACCCCAGAGTGAGGCACCTCGGGGACGTGCATCCGCGAGACGCACGACCTTTGAGCATCCTCCGCCGGAGGTGACCCGAGATGACGAGCTGGCCTCACTGAAAAAGGTCGTTGAAATGCTACAAGCACAGGTAGCAGCCAAGTCTGGCGGACCTGACGCCACGACTCTCCCCACCTCCCCATTGGCACCCGCCATCCTCCGCGCACTGGTCCAGAAGAAAATCCAATTCCCGGTGATGTCCGTGTATGAGGGCGAATCCGACCCGTAGGTCCACCTGGCCAAGTATGCGGATTTCATGATTTCGGTCGGTGCCACCGACTCCACCCAGTGCCGGAACTTCCCGCTGACCCTAGGGGACCGAGCTCACCGCTAGTTCTCTTCACTTGCCCCGGGGTCAATCTGCTCATTTGGCCAACTCTCGCGGGAGTTCCTGGCCCACTTCTCTGGGTTCGGATCTTACCTTACCCAGAAGCACCGACTCGCCAACATCCATCAAGGCGAGAATGAAACCGACCAGCAGTACCTGGAAAGGTTCGACAAGATCCTGCTGGAAGGCGAGCCCGTAAGTGAGGACACCAAGGTCGTCGCAGCGATTGCCGGGCTCAAGAGAGGCACCGATCTCTGGAAGGAAATGCACCTTGCATGTCCCAACACTTACAGTGAATTCCGCCACAAGGCGGGGGTGTTTGCGGCTATGCAGGAGGCACTACTGAAAGAAGTTGGTGCCCACGAAGAGAAGAGGTCCTACGGTAAGAAGTCTGGGGGCGCCTACAAAGCTCCCCGGAACCTAAAGGCCTTTGGCGAGGGAGACGAGCTCAAAGAAAAGCTCAACCAGGTCCTCACTGTCTCTGTTGACCACGTCTTCACTGCCGTCAAAGGCAAGGCCATGCTGGAAGAGCCGAGGCGGATCCGCCAGGACCGTACGAAGCTCAATCCCAACAAATTCTGTGCCTACCATCAGGCCATCGGCACTTCACCAGCGAATGCCGAGACCACCTCAAACAACTCTGGAAATTTTACGAGGAGGGGAAATTGGCCGAGTTCGTGAAGAAGGCCCCAGCTAAGAGACCGAGGTTCGAGAGGAGGGCTACCTCCGACGACGAAGAGGAGGAAGCAGACCAACCCGGTCCCCATAACAGACGGAGGGCATCTCCTCAACCTCAGCAAAACATGGAGCCTACTCGGGAACTCTTAGTTCTCGAGGAAGAGATCGGAGCCGCCGGAGGTCTCCAGGACGGGAGATCCTCCATCTCCAGAAGAAAGAGGAAGGCCGAAATCCGGGCCATAAACCAAATCCAGGAAGGCAGCTCCGGCCCCAGGTCCACCTCACAGCTTGCTGATGAGCTGACTTTTTCTTCAGCGGACCTGGAAGGGGTACTGATGCCCCACAACGACTCGTTGGTGATAACCGCCAACATTATGAACGTCCGAGTTCACAGGCTAGTTGTGGACACCGATGCATTCACCAACATTCTCTTCAAATCCACCTTGGATGCCTTAGGTGATTTTGAGTCATATCTGGAACCTAGCAATGCTAGGATAGTGGGGTTCGGAGAAGCTGTAACCGTCCCCCTAGGAAGTGTTAGGTTGAGCGTCCAGCTTGTATCGGCTGAGGACCCCGAAAGGAGACTGACTAGGCTCATAAATTTCCTAGTTGTCGACCAGCAGTCCTCCTACAACGGGTTCCTTGGCTGCCCGTTTATTAATGAATTCAAAGTGGCGTGTTCGACCTACTACTATTGTTTAAAATTCCCAACTCCAAAGGGTGCCGGAACTATAAAAGGTGACCAGAAAAAGGCCAGAGAGTGTTTACTCCAAATGAAAGACGGTCAGGTAAAAAAAGCGGTGACACGAGTCCAAGTCCTTGAAGAGGAATCACAGATTCCTGCAGACGAGCCAAACATCCTAGACGTCATCTCGGTCGAGACTGAGATGATGGAGATAGGCGATTTGTCAGAAATCAACCAAGGCACCGGACATGTACAAGGCGCACAACCGACACCAATGGAGGACTTGGAAGAAACCCAAGTGTTGAGACCTGCGCAGGGGTCAGTACCTGCGCAGGAGCAGCAGCCTACTCACATGGAGGTAACCGATGAGGCCCAAGGTGGGGGACCCGCGGGAGGTCAAGAACCAACACCAATGGACGTTGACCCAGCTCCCCAAGTCACCACACCATTCCGAATTGTCAAACCACCGGAGGTGCTCACAATTGACGAGCCCGCCCGAGCTGAAAGCCAACCCGATGAACTCGAACCGCGCATAGGCCACGAGCCTGCGCAGATGTCACAACAGGAGTGGGACGAGTTCATCAGCGACCCGAGGTGGAAAAGTCAAAAAAGAAAAGCAACCCCCATGGAAGAGTTGACGGCACTCCCGGTGGACCCGGAAAGGGACTTAGAACTCTTCATCGGTTCTGAGTTACCTGAACCGTACCGGTCGAGGATGGAGCTCTTCTTGATGACCAACCTAGACGTGTTTGCCTGGTCCCACGAAGATATGACGGGGATCCCGTTGGGACATGCTTGCCACAGACTTAACATAGATCCGACGAGGAGACCCGTACGCCAAAAGCGAAGAAAGTATGGGCCAGACAAGTATGCGGCTCTAACAGTTGAGGTGGAGAAGTTGTTAGACAACAAGATCATCAAGGAAGCTTTGTGTCCGCAGTGGGTCGCGAACCCCGTCCTAGTGAAGAAACACAACGGGATGTGGAGACTCTGCATTGACTTCACGGACCTGAACAAAGCGTGCCCAAAGGACAACTTCCCACTACCTCACATTGATCAGTTGGTGGACAGCACTGCAAGCCATGAGATGATGACATTCATGGATGCTTTCGCGGGCTATCACCAAATAGCTCTACACCCAGATGACCAGGAACACACGGCGTTCTATACCAACAAGAACATGTATTGCTGGGAGAGGATGCCGTTCGGACTCATCAACACCGGAGCTACCTACCAAAGATTGGTGAACAAAATGTTTGACCAACACATTGGCGAATCCATGGAGGTGTACGTGGACGACATAGTTGTCAAGAGTTTGAGAAAGGAGGACCACCTGGACCACCTGAAACAGACCTTCGACATACTGCGCCACTACAACATGAAGTTGAACCCCAAAAAGACCAGCTTCGGCGTACACTCTGGGAAGTTCCTGGGCCACCTAGATAGCCAGCGGGAAATTGAGGTCAACCCAACACAGGTCCAATGCATAATCGAGATGGGTATACTGGATTCCGTCCAAAAAATTCAAAGGCTGACTGGGTGCATGGCGGCCCTGAACAGATTCATCTCCAGGTCAGGCGACCGAAATCGCCCGTTTTTCAAGGCAATTAAGGCAAACACACGGAGGTACAAAGAGGCGGCCAAAGCCAACAAGCTCCACCTCAAGAGTCATTTCGTCTGGACAAGTGAATGCCAACGAGCTTTCGAAGACATCAAGACATACCTGGCAGATACGCTGGTCCTGTCAAAGCAAATACCTGGGGAGAAACTGTATCTCTACCTAGCTGCATCGGAGGTAGCCATTAGCTCCGTCCTGGTCCGAGAGGAGGCCAAAACACACCTACCAGTGTACTATGTTAGCCAAGTCCTACACGAGGCTGAGTTGAGGTACACCCCAATAGAGAAGCTGGCCTATGCACTGGTGATGAGTGTTAGAAAATTAAGGCCCTACTTCTTTGACCACCCTGTAGAGGTACTGACGACGTTCCCACTACGTCAGATACTACAGCGCCCAGACACCACCGGACGCCCGTTGAAATGGTCACTAGAGATCAGCCAATACGGTATAACCTACGCACCCCGAACTGCGATCAAGGGACAAGCACTCGCCGACTTCATCGTCGAGCTAACTTTCCCACAAGATCCGACGAGGGGGCGTATAGCTCCGTGGCATCTCTACGTGGATGGATCATCAACTAGCATAGCAGCAGGCGCCGGCGTGGTCCTGATCAGCCCCGACAGATAAGTCTTCACCTCTGCAATTCGATTCGACTTTCGAGCAACCAACAACGAGGTGGAATATGAAGCATTAATAGCAGGACTTAGGCTATCATTAGCTGTGGGGGCAACCAATCTTCAAGTTTTCGGAGATTCCCAGCTAATAATATCCCAAGTCCGGGGGGAATTTGAGGCAAAAGACCAGCAAATGATGACCTACAAGAAGATAGCCGCGCACCTGATTTCGATGTTTACACAAGTTTACATCAACCAGATACCGAGGCTAGAAAATACACAAGCAGACGCCCTAGCCCGGCTAGCTACCAGCAACGGCGAAGCCGAGTTCACGGAGGTTGTAATCACCACACTGAAAAACCCCTCAACGTTCGACTACAAAGTAAATCAAACCTCGAGTGGGGGGCAGGAGGATAGTGAAGATAGTGAAGATTGGTGCACCCCAATCCGAAAATACTTAACAGACGGAACAACCCCCGTAGACACCTGGGAAGCTAGCCGGTTAGTAAAGCAAGCTGCCAGATATACGCTGCTGGATGGCCAACTCTATAAACGTGGATTATCTCTACCCCTGCTCAAATGTCTAACTAGGAAGCAGGGGTCCGAAGTGTTAGAAGAAATTCACGAAGGAATTTGTGGGAGTCACGCTGGGGGGCAAGCATTGGCATACAAGACGATCAGGCAGGGCTACTACTGGCCCACCCTTCGCAAAGATGCCATCAGCTTCGCTCGAAGGTGCCGAAAGTGCCAACTTTTCACACCTAACATCCACTCCCCAGCCAACCAGCTGAAGTCGGTATTCAGCCCATGGCCTTTCGCGAAATGGGAAATCGACTTGATCGGCCCATTTCCACCGGGTAGAGGCGGTGTGAAGTTTGTTGTTGTAGCAGTAGACTACTACACTAAGTGGGCTGAAGCCGAAGCTCTTACAACCATAACCCAAGAAAGGATGATCGGCTTCATATGGAAAAACCTGATTTGCAGATTCGGGCTCCCGCAGTCGATCATCACAGATAATGGAAGGCAGTTCGACGGACAAAAGTTGAGAGACTTCTGCAATTCGTGGAACATCAAGAAGCACTACTCAACTCCATATCATCCCCAGTCGAACGGCCAAGTCGAGGCGGTGAACAAGATTCTGAAACACATATTGAAACTCCGCCTCGAGGAAAAGAAAGGGAGCTGGGCAGACGAACTCCCGGAGGTCCTATGGTCTTATAGAACTTCCTATAGGGCCAGTACCGGCGAGACCCCGTTTGCCCTAGCCTTCGGAA
Organism: Prunella vulgaris; assembly: GCA_026898435.1. Classification (NCBI taxonomy): domain Eukaryota; kingdom Viridiplantae; phylum Streptophyta; class Magnoliopsida; order Lamiales; family Lamiaceae; genus Prunella; species Prunella vulgaris. Next base: position 138,873 of record JAPKLY010000547.1, read on the forward strand.
CCGAAGCCGTGGTCCCGGTTGAAGTCCAGAACAAGACTTGGAAAGTGGTGGGATATGATGACGAAAAGAATGACGAAGCCCTGGCAGCAGAGAAGGACCTGATCGAAGAGACCAGAGCTTCATCAGAAATGAAGAACGCCACCTACAAGCGTAGTGCCGAAAAGTATTACAACTCTCAGGTCCGGGACCGAAAATTCAAGGTCGGAGACCTGGTGTTAAAAAAGAAATTGATGGCACCACCAGGTGTGTTCGGTCCAAACTGGGAAGGACCATTCCGGGTCACAGCAGCTTGGCCAAACGGTACCTACGATCTAGAAAATGCAGAAGGCAAAGCTTCAACATACACCTGGAGTTCGGCACATCTAAAAAAGTTCTACCAATAGACTAGGACCCTGTAATAGACTAGTCGAAGGTTTACATCGGAAATGTCAATGACAACCCACGTGAGTCACGTAGATATAAAAAGTCAGAGAAATTCAGAAAATTCAGAAAAATTCCCAAGTGTTTGGACCTGTGCAGCTCTCCAACCAAGCGAGCTACACCAGGTCGCCCACTAAACCAGGCCCAGCTCGCCCGCATGCTTAAAAATCCGCAATGCGCAAGAACCAAGGTCCCAAGCGTTGTAATTAAATAGCTCGAAGGCAAAGGCCAAAGTCCAAGGTCGCGAAGGTACCCTTCTTAAAGGGTTGCTAAGCACCTACTGCCACAAGTTAGAAAAATTCGCGAAAAAGATAAAAACGTCTAAGGCAAGGTTCATGAAACCCAAAGGCCCAACGTGAATCAATCGAAGTGCAGTTCGCTGCCCTAAGTGGTCTAAGATGAACGATTCGCGGCCTTAAATGGCGTAAGACAAAGAATACGCACTCTCAAAACAGAGGTACAATTCGTAGTCATAAGTGACGTAAAACGAACAATTCGCTTCTCAAAGTAGAATAAGACGAACAATTATGTACCAGGAAAATAAACAAGAACGAGCTATTTAAGAAATTATAACGTAAAAGAGCAAAAACATAAATAAAAAAGAGTTGGACAAAAAATGCTCGACTTATATTCAAAAGGATACTTAAGAGATTTTCAAGCCAAAAATATACTTGAAAAAATCCTAAGTATGAGTAGTAGTGCTGGCCACAAAGGCCGACCAGCTGGCCATCTTTGAATTACAAAAAGCTCCTTCTGGGCGAGCTGCAAGTGCCCGGTGAGCTAGATCTAGTGGAGGCAAAAGTCAAATGCTACAAAAATGGAGCTCCTTCTGAGTGAGCTCCACAACCCGGCGACCTATCGAAACTTGGAAAATAAAAGCTAATCTGAGAAAGCAATAGTAAAGGCCTATGGTTTGGGGTCGCCGACCTCTGGAGTAGGGGTGACCTGGCGAATTGGCATGGCAAGCTCGGCATCAGGAGTAATATTCCCGGAGAATCCGCTTGTGTCGAGCTCGCTGATGTTTACCATCGCATCCCCGCAGACCTCCTGCATCTGCTCCATGGTCGGCGGGACCTCACCTCCAGTTTCCCCCTCGGCACCTTCAGTCTCTTGGGCGAGGTCGGTAGTCAAGACCTGCTTCGTCTGGATAATGTTGAATTTCAGACGAGCAGCATCGAGATTGATCCCATAGCCCGCGAGGTCTCCAATATTTAGTTTCGTGCCAGGGGGAATCGAGGACTTTTCCAGGCAATCCTCAAACTCGCCGACGAGGGCTTCCCACTCGCTGTCGTTATTAATCCGTGCCCATTGGAAGGAGCGAATAACCTCAGCAAAGCAGAGCACGAAGCCCTTGTCAGTAGCGACCATCTCGGCGAGCTCAAGTGCCTCAGGCTTGATTGCAGTGTCAGATTGGCTCTTGAGCTCGGCAACCTCCGAAGCTTTAGCGGCGACCTCTTCTCTCAGCCTCCGGCACTCCTCAGAATTCTCCCGGCTCTGATCCCGGAGGATCCCCACCTCAACCCGGGTCAGGTCGAGCTCCTTGTCCCGTTCAGCAAGTGCTCGGCGAGCTTCTTCGAGCTCGGCCCTTTCTTTATGGAGGTCGGCTTGGAGTTTTTCAGCCCTCCTTATGGCGAGCCGCTCCGCCTTTAACGAGGCCTTCGCTTTGGCCTCCATCCTGGCGAGCTCCTCGGGGCTTTCTTCCGCTCATCGCCCACCTTTGTTAGTGCCCTTTTCGTGTCGCTGCTAGCTCTGTCGGCAGTAGTAATGTCATCGGCAATGAACTGGGCCGCCGCCATCGCCGCACTGGCGTAATGTATCGCCAACTTCGCCTTGTCGGCGGGCTTCTGCTTCTCGATCATGCCGAGTTCTGAAGCGGAGAGGTACTTGGGAGCCTCAGTAAAAACTCGGCGAGCTACCCCCTCGGGAAGGTCTCTCGACGAGCTCAAGGCTTTGGACCGCTCGGCGGTATGGAGAGAGCTGGGTCATTGCGGGAACTCGGCAGGGGTATACCTGCACACACTTAAAACCAGTTACCAAGAATTATAGAAACCGCTAAGGCTCCCAAACTTCAAAAGAGGTCGCCCACTTACCCGAACCTATCGGGGTTGAGCCCGAGCAGGGTGTCATCCCGAATAGGGACCCCATAGGGAGGCGGCGAGGGCGCACTCTGAGGAGTTGGGGGCGCCTGAGAAGATTGGACCGCTAGAGCTCGCCCTGACCCCGCGGGGGTTGATCCGGAGCCACCCTCAGCCCTAACCCGTTTGGCAGGGCGGGTCTCTTCCTCGCTCACCCGTGAGCCATCCCCTCGGTGGAGAGCTCGCCTCGTCGGATGGGGGGGTTGGGTACCCCGTTCGGGGTCCGAGCCTCGGCCCGCCCCCTTCTTGGTGGCGGCGACCTTCTCTTTTGGTTGGGGAGGCGCCGAGGTCTTTTGCGAGCCCGAGCCCCCGGCCTTATCAGAAGCCTTGGCTAGCTCAAACTTTTTGGTGGCATCCAGGACTGCCCCCGAGGGGATACCTTCCCTCCCTGGACGAGGTTTGCCCATCCTCAGCTGCCGAGCTAGAAAATGGTAGGCTTCGGGAACTTCGATAGGCGGGAGCTCGGCAGCTCTACCTTTACCTGCATCAATTAATCAAGTAAGCTCGGCGACCTTGAACACATGAGATAGCGATTTGAGGAAACTTGGGAAAAATTCAAAACCTTGAGCGGCGAGGTGATGTGGCGAAGTAATGAGACCGGCGAGCCTGCGGCAGTGGTGCTGGCACAGGTGTACGATCTCGCGATCTTTCTTCTCTCGCAGACAACACACCGTCCGCACGAACTCAAAACCAGTCAAAACTTCTGGTTTCCCACGGCTCGACTTATGACGCTTCAAACCTGTAAAAAGATAGATTAGATCAGTAATCTAATCCGACGCACACACACTAAGGTACGTCACCTACAGCTCGCCTCCCCGTAGGACTCGGGGGTAGGAATGCGCCCTCCGCGACCATCAGAAGCTCGCCAATCCCCCCCGATGAAGAAGAACTGCTTCTTCCAATCTTGGATTTTATTGGGGAGGTCGCCTAAAAATTTGCCCCCCGGTCGAGCTTGGAAAGAATAATAGCCCTTCCCCTCCCTCACTTATCTGATCACGTTGAATAGCTCGCTAATCTCTGCCGTGCTTAGCCGGTTTTCATAACCCTCGAGCCCAAAGACAGTCAGGGCAGCCAACAAATTGCTCCATGCGTTCGGAGTGAGTTGGGTAATGGCGAGGCCCGTGTCCGCCAAAAACTGCCCAATTATAGGGTGGAGGGGAAGGGTGAGCCCAGCCTTCAGGGTGTGATAATTCATGGCTGTGAGCCCGGCAGGGGGGAGGTCGGCCCGCTCTTTCTCCTCGGCAGGATACATAAAAATATCCAGCGGGATGCGGAACCGCCTCTGAATATCCGGAAGGGCGAACTCACTCATGATACTCTCCACCCCGTTGGCCTTCAAGTCAGACCTGCCAGCGGCTTTTCGAATCGGAGCTCGCCGAGGTAGGGGAAAGCTCGCTCCATGGGTCCTCACATACTCGCTCCAGTCGAACTCGTGCATGACCTCGGCGGAGATTTGATGTTCGGGGAGCTTGGGGAAGGGAAAGTCGATAAAACGGAGGTATTCGTAAGTGACCTCCGTCCCTGTATCCCCGTCGATCTCTTCATCGACTTCACGGGCCAGCTCGGCAACGATATCATCGGCCACCACCCCGACGACCTCCTCCCAGGCATCGGTCTCAGCGACCTCTTCTTCGACCGGGGCCGCAGCCCCCCCAGAAACTCGCTCAGAGTAGTCCCAGAGCTCGCGAAGGGGGGAATACCCGCTGGAACTGGTAGCTTGCTCGCCAGAGTCAGAACGTACTGACCCCAGGAGCTCGCCACTGTCCGGGGAAGTCCCAGAGCTCGCCCCGGGGCTCGAAGAGAGGATCACAGGTGCCTCTCGGGGGTTCGGAAGGTCATCGGTCATTTGTCCTTTACCCAGATCACGACGCGGGGGGGAACGGCTCGAAGAGTTCTCAGACATAATTTAGACGTTCGAAAATAAAGAGCAAGGAAAGAGAGAGGAAAAATCCGGGTCTCTACCTTGGCAGACGCGTCTAGAGCAGAGGATTGACCAGAAATGCGCTCTGAGAAATGAAGGAAGCAAAATGAGGAAATCCTTCATTTTCGCCTATTTATAGACGCTGGGCACAAGCTCGAAATTCCCGAGAGATCAGGGACCTCTTTGCAAAGAATTTGAAAAGTTATTATTACGGGCGCGGGAAACGACGCTGAGGGAAACGCGTGTGAAGTCTCGAATTCCACCCACGGGAAAGCTCGCCCGAGAGTCCTATACCAGCTCGCCGACACATGCCACGAACCATGATGAAGGCGAGCTGGGGGGTAATTGTTGATGGGTGAGCCACTCGAGGTAATTCGAAGAATCAAGAGGTCGCCTCTGTAGTGCTGGAGCTCGCCCAGGGCTCACCCCATACCATCATGGAGGTCTCGCTAGAGTTCATCATCACGCAACACTCACAGACCACGCAAGGCAATAGAGCTCGCCCCAGAGATCGCCCGACTCGTCTAAGAGCTCGCCCATGAGCTCGCCCTTAGTCTATAGGATCCCAGTGGTGCGCTCTTTTTCCCTCCGTCCGGTTTATCCACAAGGGTGGTTTACGGCGAGGTTTTTAATGAGGCCCATCTAGTCTAAGGCATTGTGGTAGGACGAGGCATGAGATAGGAAGCGGTGTGGGGAGACTAAGGCGAGGGTAAGGAACCCTCGCCAACACCGGAGGCTATCTAGGCTCGTAAGGTGCCGTCTCACACTCACACACCTATAAATAAGACCTCTCCTGTACTATTCAAGGGACACGCTCTCATAATCAATACTACTACCCTTGCAATATTTCTCTCTCCAGACTCCCTACTCCCCCCTCATATTTTACATCCAAGAACACAAATTCTTGGATTATTGTTTGGTAGAATTACATGTTATAATTAGCCACATAAACAAACATCGATTAACAAATTCTATCAACATTACTAATTCTTAAAAAAATAATTTTTTGTACTTTTCAAATAACTATAAAGAAAATATGTATTTATGCAAGTATAAATGTGTGTTACTTAATTTTTTTTTTATTTTTTTTGTTGATTTATGTTAATAATATGATATTCATGTACTTAATACATCATTTAATACCTTATGTATGTTATATAAAATATAATATATATTTTTATAAGGATAAATAAATGTTTGTGCATACAGTAACACACATTTGATCTTGCAGTAACACACATTTACTCTAATTGTAACACACATTTGCAGTAACACGCATTTACTCTAATTGTAACATACATTTGCAGTAACCCACATATACTCTAGATGTAACACACATTTGCAGTAAAACAAATTCACTCCAAGTGTAACATAAATTTGCAGTAATACATATTTACTCTAATTGTAACACATATTTGTTCCTCAATTTGTGTTATTATATGAGCATATATGTGTTACTATAGGATAAAATATATTTTTATTAAGAATAAATATGTGTTACACATACAATGTAACATATACATGTGTTACATTGCATGAAAAAATTTACTTCTACAAAAATAAATGAATATGTGTAGAAAACAACATTTCATCTGATTGTAACACACGTTTTGCCTTAAAGTAACATGCATTTGCCCCAATTGTAACATACCTGGGAGCGAAAACCATAAGCTAAGCGAATTTTGGAAAAAATTACTCAAATTCGACCCGACCCGGTTTAGACCCGCGAATTTTCAAAAATGAATATTTCTACGGATCTTAGATCCGTAGAAATTTGTATATAAGTGTTTGTCAATTTAAATCATTAATTATATTAGAGGTTACAATTTGGACAGTTTGTCCAAAATTAGGACATTTTCTAGTAAATCCAACAAAATAGGAGCACATCTCAACACTATGTAAGTAGCCGGCTAATGGGTCGGCCAAACTCCACCCATAACTTTATTTTTTATTTTTTAAATTATTGAACAAAAAAATATATACATAAAAAAAAAATTATTGTCACTTTTTCTAATTTTTTTTGTTGTATTAATTTGGTTGATGACCTTAAGATTCTTTAATCGTTTACTTTTTTGAAATGTTTAGCATTTACCCTTGTGAAGTAATGAAAAAAAAATACAATTAAAATTAAATTTCTTACCAACTATAAAAATTCAAAGAATCGTGACAATTTAGAATTTGTAATTTTAAAATTTTCTTATAAATTAGTAAAATATTTAAATGATCATTAACTAATACTACATTCGTCCCCCAAAATTTTGCAGTACTTTGGGGAGCACGACTTTTAAGAAAAAATGTAATTAGTAGAGTATGTGTGATGGAAATTATGGGGTAGAGATTAAAAAGAATTTTTCCAATTTGGGATTATGCAAATTTTTATAGGACAAATTAAAAAGGAAAGTATGAAAACTTTTGTGGGACGGAAATAGTATTATAAAGTGTACTAAGTAATTAGTATCATGTCAATAAGACTGATATTAGGCTATGTTGGTCAGGCCAAATAGACTCGAATTTTTAAAGCCTTATTTTTATACCCCAAACACAAACTTACCTTCGAGTTGGCTAGACTAGTCCATTAAACTGGGCTAAAATTGAATATGTGCTGCACAAGAACTTTTTTTTTATTTACCCTATTTTATTGATGATTTTACCTAAATGATTTTAATTATGTGATTTTTTTAATGGAATCACTTAACAAAAATAACTAAGGAAATTGTACTTAAGTTAGGATGACAAAATGTATAGAATACTTTGTAAGTAGTTATCTTAGTATTATGAGTATCATGACCTATTTACAGGCTTTTTGTAGCACAGTTAATCATAGGCCGGAGACTAATAAAACTGATGTTAGTCCCAATCCCGCAAGGGTCAAAATGCGTGATAAAGGCTTGAAAACAGTTAAGGCATGGACGTTGGCCTAGGGACACCTCGTCCAACCAGCCCTAACATCGAGGGCACCTCGTTGTCCTCGCCCAACCCATGCGAGGTCCCGCATAACCACGAGCAGAAGCAAGATACGTCTATAGACTTCGTCCCTTGATGCACAAAATCGGTAAGGTCCAGGAGAGATCAAGCTGCAGGCCTCAGACCTTGGACTCGAACATCATATCTTTAGGTCTAGTCAGAAGATAAGACCGTGTTGGTCCCGAAGGCAGGTTTCAGGGTAAAAACTCTTTATCCAAGTCTAGAAGGTAGGGTGGGTTGCATAGCTTTGGAGAATTTCAAACACTTTTTCATTTTATAGTCTTTTTCAAAATATCAGCAGACTACCAAGGGTCGTCTTGTTTTAATGAAAACAATGCGCTTGTGAATTCTTAGTGCAGAAATGATTTGTTTTGAGAACCCTTTTTAAGTTATTGTGCACAAAGAGACAAAGAGAAAGATAAATAAAGCGACACCAGATGTATAGTGGTTCAGACTTGAATGTCCTACTCCACTCTCCACAATCCAATACGGACTTGTGGGTCTCTCCACTATCTTCTCTCTTTCTCTCTCACTTTCTTGAGAGTAAACTCTCTTATAAAGGTCAACGCTAGAATAGCAACTGACTTACAGCTTCTATAAAGCTTACAACTGATGAGTGTGTATATGTGAGTTTTTGTGAGTACGAGTAAGTATTTGGGCAGCGTTTCTGCTTAATTAATCGCGAGATAATCTATATGTAATACTTCATTGGTACTTCTATATATAGGGGTTGATCAACTAGCCGTTAGAGTTGACTAGTGATCAAATCTCTATATTTCAGGATTCAATCAATCAGCGAGATTAATTGATTGCCTTCTTGATTTCCGGAAGTCTTCACAATTTTCCAATCAATCAAATTTGTTCCCTTGATTGATTAGCCTTGTAGTCCAGAAATCTTCTAGCCGTTGTGATTGTCCCTTGATTAACTTCGTTGATTGTCCCCCATCATCGACATCTCGAACTTGTTTGTCATCAGCTTACCAAACTGATCACACATCTACTTGTTGGGGGAGCCAAACATGATATCGTCAACACATATCTGCAGCAGAAGGATATCATTTCCATCTTCTTTTCGAAACAAGGTTTTGTCAATCTTCCCTCTACTGAAGCCACTGTTCAGCAGGAACTGGGAGAGTGTATCGTACCATGCTCTGGGTGCCTGTTTCAATCCATATATAGCCTTCTGCAACCTATATACTTTGTTTCCAACTTCCAACCTGGGTGGCTGTTCCACATATACCTCTTCTGCCAGGATTCCGTTCAAGAAACTGACTTGACATCCATCTGAAAAAACTTGAACCCTTTGAAAATAGCATAGGCAAGAAACAGTCTTATGACTTATAGTCTGGCTACTGGAGCAAAGGTCTAATCATAGTCAATGCCTTCTAATTGTGAGTACCCCTGAGCCAGTAGCCTTGCCTTGTTTCTTACCACCACATCGTGTTCATCCTTTTTGTTCTTAAAAATCCACTTAGTGCCTATGACCTTTTGTTGTCTGGGCCTCTCCATTAGAGTCCAAACTTCTTGTCTTGCAAAATGATTTAACTCCTCTTGCATGGCTAAAATCCAGTTTGGGTCTTCAAGAGCCTCATGGATATTCTTGGGCTCAATCATGGATACATGACAGCTGAACTAGGAGGCAAAGTTTAGTTTCCTTCTGGTTTGAACACCTACACTTGGATCTCCTATAATCTGCTCAGTTAGGAAGTCAGACATGTTCTTCTTACCCCTCTGAGGTGCCATGGTCCGCTCCTCTTGGGTCAAGTCTGACATTCCACCTTGGTTAGTGTCAGGAGTCTTGTCACCATCATCTGGTGCTGAGGATGGCTTGTCAGCTGATATGGGCACATCATTTGTATCTAATTCTGACTCAATCCTAGGTACTACAATTTTGATCAGATCTGGCTTATCGTTCATATTCATTTGATCCACCTCATCTGCTATGTTCTCTTTATTGTATACATGAAAAGATTCATCAAATACAACATGGGGTGTTTCCTCCACACAAAGAGAAACCTTATTAAAAACCCTATAGACCTTACTGCTGCCAGAATATCCTAAGAATATTCCCTCAGCAACATTGGCATCAAAAGTTTTTAACTTGATTTTTCCAATGTCATAAATGAAACACCTACAACCAAAGATATTGACAAAGGAAAGGTTAGTAGATTTACCTTTGTACATCTCATAGGGGGTCTTGCCATGCCTCTTGACTGGCAAGCATCTATTCTGGATATAGCAAGCAGTGTTGATGGCTTCTGCCCAAAATCTATGGGGAGTGCTGTCTTCAGCTAACATTGTCCTTGCTTCCTCTTTGAGGGTTCTGTTCCTCCTCTCAGCTAGACCATTCTGCTGAGGTGTTCTGGCAGCTGTTGTTTCATGCTGAATACCCTTCTCCCTGCAGTAGGCAGAAACAATAGAGTTAAGAAACTCAGTACCTTTGTCACTCTGATTCTGACTATGTTGAGGTCCTGCTCATTCTGGATCCTGTTGAACAGCTCTAGCATCTTGACCATAGTCTCATTCTTCTTGAACAAGAACACTACCCAAGTGTATCTTGTATAATCATCCACTATCACCAGTGTGTACTTCCTTCCACTGAAGTTAAGAGGTGAGACTGGTCCAAACAGATCCATGTGTAACAGCTGAAGTGCATTTGTTATGGAAGTACTCTGCACATCCTTGAATGAGGCCTTTGTTTGCTTCCCCTGCTGGCAGGCATCGCACTTTTACTCTCATCCAAACACCTCATTGGGTAGTCCTCTTACCAGAGCCTTCCTTGCAACTTTGTTGAGGATCTTGAAGTTCAGATGACCTAACCTCTTGTGCAAAGCGAACTGACCTCTAATGAACTTTTGGCAACCAAACAAGAGTCAGCTGGACAGCTTACAAAATCTGCAAGATACATATTACCTCTTCTGAGGCCAGTTAGTAGCACTTGCTCATTTATATCGTTAATCACAAAGCAATATTTCTTAGAGAATCTTACAGAGTACCCCTTGACACAGAAGATTGTGCATCAACCCATCTACATAGGGTACCAACTCCTCTTGTGACTCCAAAATTGTTATCACCAAACACCACTCTAGGCACATGCAGCGTGATAAAATCCAGGAGGAGATGTTTCTCAAATTTCATATGTACTTTGAACATCCACTGTCCATATACCAGACGTGGTTCTTAGCTTCTCCTCTCTCTATTGGGCTAGAGCTTGCCTGAAATTGAACTTAGGCGTTAGGTAGCCTTTCTTTGGGTCCTGTTTGGTTAGATTCAAATTTTGGAATCCATAAGTAGAGATCATCCTTACGGGGATTAGGGGATCTCATCTTCCTTCCATATTTGTCCACAAAAACCATCTCCCTAAGAGAATTTTTCCTAGGGCAATGTTTGATTACAGCAGGCTTATAGGTGGCTGCTCATATGGGTAATTTTTTCTCAAGCCTTTAAATGACTCATATACTTTAGCCTTTGCAGGCTTATTAGATTTGGTCACTTTAAATGTAACCCAGGGCTGAGGATTGTTTCGATTGGGTTTTCTCTGCTGAGATTGCCCAGGCTTATCACTCCTCTACTGGTTCTGCTGAGGCTTCTTCTTCTTAGCATAGTTATGAATTAGATGCCTCTTCTGACCATGGGGCTTTTGAGCTTTGGACTTATTTTGGTTATCAGGAGGCTTCTGAGTTTTAGTACTCGTCTGCTCAGCTGGGACCTTGTCTGTCCCTCTGTTTCTTAATTTATTTTTTATTGATTTTTATGTTGGTAATATGTTGTTAATGTAATAATACCTTACATGCATTATTATATCTCGACATTTCTAGATTATATACTACATGAATATATGTGTGTTACTGTAAGGAAAAATGTGTGTTACTACATCTTTAAAAAAATTAATTTTTTATACTTTTAAAGTAACTTTAAAGATAATATATACTTTTACAAGAACAAATATGTGTTTCTTAATTTATTTTTCATTTTATTATTAATTTTATGTTGATAACATGTTGTTAATGTAATAATACTTTACATGTGTTACTATCTCGGCAGTCCCAGAATATATACTGCATGAAACATATTACATACGTGTGTTACTGTAAGACAAAATGTGTGTTACTATATCCGTTGGTCCCTTAAAGTGGTCAAGGTCTAGAGGGGGGGGGGGTAGAGCTGTAACCTTACTGCTGTCAGGTTCTTTTCTTCTGCTTATGTCAAATTCATAAGCTTTTAGGTCTGAAAAGAGTTCAAAGGTGGATATCTTAGATAAATTCTTTTATTCTCTCATAGTAATGACCTTCATGTCCCATTCAGAAGGTAAGCCTCTGAGAACCTTCATGTTCATTTCTCTTTGTGAGTAATCTTTACCAAGTGAGTCTAGCTCATTGAGGATCTCAATGAATCTTGACTCAAACTTTTCAAGAGTTTCACCAGATTTCATCTTGAAGTCTCAAACTTTTGAACTGCTATCATGAGTTTGTTTTCCTTGATTTGTTCAGTTCCTTCACAAATCATATCCAACTTTTCCCATATATCTTTTGCAGTTTTACAGTTTTTGATCTTGCTAAACATAGTTTTATCAAGTGAATGATAAATAGTGTTCTTTGCAACATTGTCAAGATTAGACCTTATCTTGTCATCCTCAGTCCATTCCCTTCTGGGTTTGGGGAAAATCTGAGCTAGTCCAGCTAACTGATCAGCTGTAGTGTTGACCTTCACAATAGGTATAGGGCCATCCACTATGATAGACCACATCTCATCATTGATTGCAGACAAATGTGCTTGCATTCTAATTTTCCATTCATCATAGTCCTCAGCAGAGAACATTGGAACCTTGGATTTCACCGTCTTGGGAGCCATGTAAGTATGCAGGTGTGTTTTTCAAAAATAAAAGGATCTAGCTAGGTACTGATCAAAGCAGTGGGAAGCCAACTGCTCTGATACCACTTGTTAGTCCCTTAAAGTGGTCAAGGTCTAGAGGGGGGGAGGTGAATAGACCTTGAGTCCAAAATCAGATTTTTCAAACTTTTCAAAAGAGGGGATTCTAGAACCTTACAGTAGCCTCTTATAAGTTCAAAATAACAAGTCTACAAGAGTTTTAGAAACAGGACCACAAAGGTTACAGCTGTGGACTTAAGAAGTCTGCAGCTGTAGAGTTCAAAAATATCAGAGGAGTTCTCACAATTAAAATTGTATTGAGAATACTCTAATGTGTAGTGGAAATAAGTGAGTGTTTATGAAAAATAATATAAACAAACTTAACAGCTGAGTGACCTATGTAAGTCTACAGCTGTAGAGTCAGTTTCTCTTTGTGAAAACCACAAAGTTTTGTGCACGCAAGTTTCAAAAGAATGATGAATGTAACAAATAAATTAAATATGCAGAACAAGAATTTAAAGGACAGAAAGTAAATAGACCAGGTTTATAGTGGTTCAGTGTCTACAAAAAGACCACATACATCCACTGTTACACCACTCAGGTGCCAAATTCACTAAGATGAGATCACTTAGAGCAATACAAGTAGTTCCCCCTTAGAACTAGGTTCACTCAGAATCCTATTCTAGAAAGAGATTAAACTATCCTATTCACTCATAATATAACTCACAAAGAGTTTTACAAAACCTCACAAAGAGATATCTACACTAAGTACAAATTAAAAACAGGTGAGGGAACAACAACAAAAGGTGTGATTCTTTCTAAGAAAATCCTTACCAAATAGCCTATGAATCACAAAGAATAAAAAAGAGCAGAAAAGCTCTCTCAGAAAGTTGTTGGTTGTAGACTTGCTTAGGCAGAATGCTTGTATGCTCAGGGTTGTTGTTGTTGCTTCCTCTGAGGACTTCTTCTATTTATAGATTGAGTGGTGTGACTTATCCATTGGAAATTTCAAATTTGAAATCCGGATAAGGCTCTTCTCTCTCCATTTGGCATGTGTAAAATGGTCCTCATCCTTCACACAGGATAGTACTGATTGTACTATTGTCATTTTCTTCAAAATTCTGGTTATCTTGCATCTAATCTCCATTATCCTCCAGAATTAAAGAAATATCCTCCACTTAAATACATATTATTGACTGCATTATAGCTACACTAATTGTGCTTAAGGGTCTTCATTATCTTCAAATAATCTCTGACTTGTACCATCTCTTCAAACGGTTCTTTGCAGCCGTAGAGTTTTCAACCTTGCAGCTATAGAGTCCTGTCAATAAGAAAAATTGGCTGTAGAGAAACCTTACAGCTGTAGGGTCATGTCTGGCTGTAGAATTATCAAGTATATAGCTGCAGACTTCACTTACAACTATATGTTTCAAACACCAATTTCCTTAGCAGAAGTGTTAGATCAATATAACCAATTAAAACACATTGTTTTGCATATATGAAAATCTAAACCAAGGTACTTAACAATTTCCCCCTATTTTGATGTTGGCAAAACAAACAAAACAAGCAACAAAGACAATAAGAAATTGTCTTACAAGAAACAGAACAAGAACAACAACAAAACAAGGCAACAGAAGACAGAACAAAGCACAACGGACAAACCATAAAGCTGCATAAACTAAAAAGAGGTTCAAGATACAACTTACAGTAGATAGTTAGACTGAAAACTAAAAAGTTTTAGTGTCTAATCTAGAACAGAGTCTTCATTTTCATCTATGCTTGGGATCAGCATCATCTTCATCATCATCCTCATCATTAGATTCATCTTGAGGCTTCAAAATTCCGTGCTCCACTAGCTTCATGTTCTTCTCATCCTCTTCAAAATATTTAATCAGCATCCGAAGTTCATACGCCTCAAAATCTTCTTCTTCCTTCTTTGATTTGAATACCCTCTTGGGCAATGGATTTCTCTTGATTTTCCCACTAATGAGGCGAGCATTATCTCCTTTGTATAGTGATCCATCAGCCTTCAGGTCTTTCAATTTTTGGAATCTGTCCTTCTTAAGTTTAATCTTCTTGATCATTGTATGCCTGTTGCATATACTTAAGAATTCTTCCCAGATGAGATCAAACTCAGTCTTCATTTTCTTTTCCTTCTCATCAGAATCTTCTGCAGGTATCATGCTTAATGGCTGAACATTCAAGGGTTGAGCAGTGATAATAGTTACAGATTCTTCAAAATCTTTCTCTCTTTGCTTTTCTTTTTCTTTCTCTTCTTTCTCTATCTCTTCCTTCTCTTTCCTTCGTTCACTAGACTCTTTCATTGTCTGTTCCCATTAACCAAAGGGTTTTTGAGAAGTATGAACTGTAGGTTTATGAGCTGTAGATTTAGGGAGCTTTATGATTTTGCTTCCTTTAGAGCTTCCCTTCATCTGTTCTGAGTGAGTTCTCTCTTCTGATTGTTCTCTCAATCTCATGGACAAGTTTTTAGATTTGGCATCTTCAAGTTCTTTTGCCTATGACTTTCCAATATCCTTCACATTCACAAGGATATCTTCAGTAACCTTTTCTCCTTCTTTGATTTCCTTCTCAATCTTGCTTACCCCCTTTTTGCCAACATCAATGTGTGACAAAATGCTGTTAAGCTTGCTCATCAGGTCAATCTTTAGAGTCTCATTTCCAGTTATCATCTTGGTCATCTCATTCTTAATACTCTTCACTTCAACTTTTAATTTGAATGAGTCATCTTTCATCATATTGATATCAGACTGTAGAGTAATGATTTCTCTTGTCTTCTGAATAACATCTTGTCTGACCAATTCATTCTGAGCCAAAAGTTTATCCACAACAACTTTGAAATTCTTTTCAAGAGTTTTCTTTTCTTCTGAGCTTCTCTCTTCAAACTTCTTTACAAAGTCTTCCATGCCTCTCTTCACATTTTGAGAAATGATAGTATCAAGTACCATTTTGACTTGTTTTAAGATTTCTGCCTCAATTCCTTTCAATGATTCCTCCATATTCTTCAGTTAGGATACAATTTCTTTAGGTGTCATCCTTGGATTTGAATCATTGTCCTCTTCCTCAAAATCTCCTTCTCTTATCACCAATTCTTTTCCTTTTGTGACTTTCTGAGCTTTAGAAGGCACCAACTCAACAGTTGTAGAGTCTTCAGTGGAAGCCTTCCTCTTGCTAGGAGTCACAACAACTTCTATCTTATCTACAGCTGAATAACTCTGCTGTGGGGGAGTTCCTTGTTGATAAATTTCTTCCAGAGTAAACATTGCCGGAGGAGGTTGATTGAAAATGCTTGTGATGGGGTTTAACATGTGTTTAGCACTTTCATCAATATCCATGGAAGTATCCTCAACAATCTGCTCATCAATTTGAGCCTCCAAATTTGTTTGAACAACAGTTTGAATTATCTTGGTTTGAGCACCACCCATTGGTGCATCATCATCACCTCCTTCATCATTATCAGATTTATCCTTGGGTTCTTTACAGGGTGGATCATCTTTTCTTGTTTCTTTCTCCTTTTCAGATTCATCTTCAGTAGGATTTGCTTCTTCAACATTCACTGGATCTGCAACACTAGCTCCTGCAGACTCCAATAGAATAACCTCCTTAGCCAGAATAGTTAAGCCCTCAGCTTCAACTATTTGGTGACTTCCTTCACCAATCTTATGTGGTATCTCTTCTTCACTTTCTGAGCTCACCACTTCAAACTCAGTTTCTAGAAATTGAGCTTCTGGATCTTTCTCAGATATAATTGCAACTCTCAAAGCTGCAGCTGCTGACTTGGTGATTTTCTATCTTGCAGTCTCTTCAGCAATAATCTGTTTTCCTTTTCCTTTATTCTTTCTCATTTTCTCAGCAATAAAGTCATTAAGAAAATTAGGCTTCATCAGTCCATTCACATCACTGCAATTTGTCCAGTCAACTACCCGCTGGAACAAATTCCTTTCTTCAGCAGTCAATTTATCCTACTCTTCTCTGACTATCTTCCAGTCATCAAATTTTTGCCTTTCTTCTTCCAAACCTTCAACCCTCTCAGCTGGAACAACAGGGAGTTGTTCAGTTTCAAGTTCAGGTAATCCAGAATCTTCAACTTGTTCCTCAGCAACTTGTACCTCAGACTGTACAATTGGCAAGTCTACAGCTGTAGACTTGTCTGCTTCAACTTCTGTAACTTTCTTGGAATGAAGTTTCTTCTGCCTCTTTTCTCTATCAAATTCATCCTCTGAATCAATTGGTTTATCTACCAAAAGCTTTCTCCTAACATTTTTTTTCTTCTTTCCTTCAGGTTGCTTTGGTGATCTGATAATAGTGAGTATCTTTCTTTCAGGCTTATTCTTCTTTCTCTTCTTGGATTTGGGAGCCATAGGAGCATCCACAGCTCCTCTCTTCAAATTGGCCTTCCCAACGATTCTATGAACCAAAATAGGCTGTCCTTCATGCCCTTTGAATAAGGAAAATCCAACTTCCTTCAAAATGTAATTCAAGAACAAACCAAAGCCTTTGTTCTTTCCAGCTTTTACAACATCATTTCCTATATTTCTCAATAGTAACTCTCCTATATCAATCTTAATCTCTTTAGCAAATGCTATCATAAGATCCCACATAAGTATGGTACCAGTATCATGAGCACCAGTTCTACATAATAGACACTTATCAATTGCTTCATAAAGATAGACATACTCAACTGCTAGGTCAGTCTTCTTGAATGTCCTCTTCCAGTTCTTTGGAAATAACTTCTTTGCAGTGAATCTCTTCCAATACTTCTCATCTTCATCAGCAAAGTTGATATTATCATGGGAGTCACCACCAATCCTCAGATGTAGAGCTTTGCAAATATCACCAGCTGTGATTTTAACATTCCTTTCTTGCAGTTTTACTGACACTGTCTTCCTCTCAACGTTAGCTTCTGCATTTTGATAAAATTCATGCACTATTTTATCATCATGTGCTCCAGGGATGTGGGTGAGACAATAATGAATCCCTTGATTCACTATATGTCTAACAACTTCCTCCATAGCATCAGTGGGATGCTTCTTCAGTATCTCATCGAAATCGAAAAGAGCTCCAAAAATAACTTTCATTGCCATGACGTTTTTGGTTTCAGAGAGTGAGGGGAGGGGAGGGGAGTCTTTAAGGTTTCAGGTTAGGGTTCGAAAATTAAAGTGAGATATAAAAAGGATGAAGGGACCTTTAAATACCTTTCCTTAAACATTCATAAAGAACAAGGGTATAACAGTCTTTGACCTAAAATTTATGAGTTTTGAATTATGAGCCAAAACTTATAATTAAGTTTGTCCAAAATCTAACTCACATAGAATTTAATTCCATTTAAAATGTTACACGTACTCAAACATTTTATTAATTAAAATGCTGAAGAAATTCAAAATATCTGTAACTCAGTACAAACGTTTCTGAATTTGTAGTGCTCCATTTAATTTGCAGAATTGTACAAAGTATTGTAAATTCCCTAAGTTTGCAGTTGACAATTTTTAGAATTTGGAAATCTACAGTTGGTAAGGAATTTGCATTTCAGAATTAAGTCTACAGTTGTAGAGTTATCAACTCTACAGTTGAATGACTTTGCAGCTGCAATATTCCTTTTCACTGATTTTCCAATTTTCTAGGTTTGTCTTTGCAATTTAGTGATTTTCACAGAATCTTCTTCCAATTCTAACATTCCCAAATTACCTCTCAAGGTTTAGTGAAAATATCAGCAAGATTCAAATCAGTATGAATCTTTGTCAATTTCACATCCTTCTTTCAACATGATCTCTTATGAAATGATGCCTTACATCTATGTGTTTTGATCTAGAGTGTAAAACTGGATTCTGTGTAATAGCAATAGCACTTGTATTGTCACAGAATATAGTTGTTTCTCTTGCATCAATTTCATAGTCTTGTAATTGATATTGCATCCATAAGATATGTGCACAACAACTTGTAGCAGCAATATATTCTGCCTCAGCTGTAGAAAGAGCAATTGAATTTTGCTTTTTACTGTGCCATGCCACCAACCTTTCACCTACTAATTGACAAATCCCACCAGTACTCTTCCTATCAATCTTGCATCCTGCAAAATCTGAGTCAGTGTACCCAATGAGTTCAATTCCTCCTTCTTTAGGATACCATAAACCTAGATTTTGTGTGGATTTCACCTACTTGATGATCTTCCTTACAGCATTTAAGTGTGATTCCTTAGGATTCACTTGGAATCTAGCACATACACCTACTGCAAACATGATATCAGGTCTGCTAGCTGTAAGATATAGCAATGATCCAATTAGCCTCCTATATTTGGTTACATCAACACTTTTTCCATTCTCATCTTTGTCAAGACTCACAGAAGGTGTCATAGGTATATTGGTAGGTCTAGAACTGTCCATTCCAAATCTTTTGATGCTCTTAAGCAACTAGCCTTGCTTTATTTCTGGTCACAATTCCATCTTCATTAAGTTTTTTCTTGAATACCCACCTAGTTCCAATCACTTTGTGATTTCAAGGTCTTGGAACAAGTTCCCATACTTGATTTCTCTCAAAACCATTCAATTCTTCTTGCATTGCAATAATCCAATTGACATCTTGCAGTGCTTCATGTATATCAGTAGATTCTGAAGATGAAAGAAATGTAGCAAACATTACTTCATGGATTTGTTTCCTGGTTCTTACGACATCTGATGGGTTTCCAATTACATGCTCAGGGGGGTGATCTTTCAACCAAATCAAATCTGACATAGGTTCTAGTCTTTGATCATTGTTCTCTATAGCTGTAGATTCACCTACTGCAGACTCACCAAGTCCTTTTGTTGGTGTCTCTACTTCTGTTTGAACATTCTCATAGACTAGGTCTTCAACATTCTCCAAAGGAGGTAACTCAACTATCACAGTGCCAAAGCCTTTGTTGGTCAAATCTACAGGAGTTTTGATCTCAACATATTGCTGTTGACTTGTGACTGTACAATTGTCCTCTTTAGAGTCTTCAACAATTTCTTCAGGGGAGCTTTGTTGTTCATAAAAAACAACATGAAATGACTCTTCCACAATCATTAATCTCTTATTATACACTCTAAATGCTTTGCTAACATTAGAATAACCTAGAAAGATACCTTCATCTGACTTTGAATCAAAAGTCTTAAGGTGTTCTTTAACATTATTCAGTATGAAGCATTTACATCCGAAAATGTGTAGATAAGAGATATTAGGAGTCATTTCTTTCCATAACTCGTATGGAGTCTTCTTATGGTCCTTAACAATCAAGCATCTATTTTGAGTATAGCATGCAGTACTTGTTGCTTCTGCCCAAAATTTCTTAGGCAACTTTGCTTCAACAATCATTGTTCTGGCAGCTTCCTTGAGTGTTCTATTCTTCCTTTCTGCAACTCCATTCTGCTGTGGGGTTCTAGCTGCAAAGTATTCATGAATTATGCCATAAAGTGAACAATATTCTTCAATGACTTGATTTGTGAATTATGTTCCTCTATCTGATCTGATCTTCACAATTTTCAAGTTCTTTTCATTCTGAATTCTTCTTAACAGTTATGGTAACCGCTGTAGAGTTTCACTCTTCTTTCTTAGAAACACTGTCCAAGAAAATCTTGAGTAATCATCTACAACAACAAAAGTATACTTCTTTCCACTTATACTTACAGGTTCTATGGGTCCAAGAAGATCCATATGCAGTAATTCAAGTGTTCTTAAAGTGCTGAGGTGTGTCTTGCTTTTAAAAGTGTTGTTGATTTGTTTCCCTTTGACACAAGCATCACATAGATGTTCCTTCCTGAACTTAGTGTTTGGCTAACCTCTTACAAGTCTTTTTTTCACAAGTTCATTCATGGTTTTGAAGTTTATGTTGTGCCATAGCCAACTAACTTCATTGGAGCTATTAGCTAGAAAGCAGGTAGTTTCAACTATAGTGTTCCACTCCCAATGTAAACATTCCCTTTTCTAGTTCCTGTCAGTTTAGTGGTTTGGGATTCAATATCTTTGACTGTGCAAATGTCATGTGTAAAGTCTACAGTGTAGCCTTTGTCATAAAATTGACTCACACTAAGCAAGTTATGCTTTAAACCATCTACCAAGTAAACATCATTGATCTGAACATTTCCTTTGAGTAGACATCCTTATCCTTTAGCTGTTCCACTAGCATTATCACCAAAAACAACCTTAGGACCTTTATGATTTCTTCTATATTTTCTCTCTCAAGAGCTGGGTAACTCTGCAGTGGTGGAGTTCCATGCCTATAGATTTCTTCTAGAGTGAACATTGCAGGTGGAGATTGATGAAAAATGCTTGTGATGGGGTTTGACATGTCTTTTGCACTTTCATCAATGTCCTTAGTTGTATCATCAACAATTTGTTCATCAATTTGAATAGTATCAGCAGTTTGAGCTTCAGTTTCTACAGTCTTATCTTGAATTTGAGCTTGAGCTTGAGCCTGTGCACCACCCATTGGTGCATCATCATTGCCATCTTCATCATCATCTGGCTTTTCTTTAGGCTCTTTACCTAGGGAATCATCCTTTCTTGTTTCCTTCACCTTTTCAGATTGATCTTCTGCAGGATTTTCTTCTTCAACAACTACTGGATCTGCAGCACTAGCTCCTACAGATTCCAATAAAATAGCCTCATTTGCTAAAATAGTTAAGCCTTCAGCTTCAACTGTTTGAGTACTTCCTTCTCCAATTTTCTGTGGCCTTTTTTCATCATTTTCTGAGCTCACAACATCATAATCAGCTTCAGGATATTGAGCTTCAGGATCTTTCTCAGTCATGAGAGCCACTCTCAAAGCTTCAGCTGCAGATTTGGTAATTTTCTGCTTTGTTGGTTCTTCAACAACTATTTACATTCCTTTTCCTTTATCATTTCTTCTTTTCTCAACTATAAAGTCTTCAAGGAAATTTGGCTTCGTCAATTCATTGATGTCACTGCAACTTGTCTAGTCAACTACCCACTGGAAAAAATTCCTTTCTTCAGCTGCTAACTTCTCAAGTTACTCTCTCACTAGCTTCCACTCATCAAATTTTTGTCTTTCTTCCTCAAATCCTTCTACTCTCTCAACTGGAACAACAGGGAGTTGTTCAGTTTCAGGTTCAGGGATTTCTGCCTCTTCAAACAGTTCCTCAGTAGCTTGTACCTCAGACTGTACAGTTGGCAAGTCTACAGCTGTAGACTTGTCAGTTTCAACATATCTAACTTTCTTAGAATGAAACTTTTTCTGCTTCTTTTCTCTATCAATCTCATCTTCTGAATCTGTAGGTTCATCTACTAAGAGCTATCTTCTTACATCCTTCTTTTTCTTCTTTTTCTCTGGTTCTTTTGGTGATCTGATGATAGTGAGAACCTTTCTTTCAGACTTCTTCTTTCTCCTCTTAGATTTAGGAGCCATAGGAGCATCCACAGCTCCTCTCTTGAAGTTAGCCCTTCCAATAATTCTATGAGTAATAATGGGTTGACCCTCATGGCCATTAAACAAAGAAAAACCAACTTCCTTCAGGATATAATTTAAAAACAAACCAAATCCTTTGTTCTTTCCTGACTTCACAACATCATTACCAATATTTCTCAACAAAAGTTCTCCAATATCAACTTTTATTTCTTTCACAAATGCTATCATTAAATCCCACATTAATATAGTACCAGTATCATGAGCACCAGTTCTACATAATAAACATTTATCAATAGCTTCATAAAGATAGACATACTCAACTGCTAAGTCAGTCTTCTTGAACGTCCTCTTCCAATTTTTTGGAAATGACTTCTTTGCAGTGAATCTCTTCCAGTATTTCTTATCTTCCTCTGCAAAGTTGAGATTGTCATGTGCATCACCTCCAGTCCTAAGATGTAGAGCTTTACAGATATCACCAGCTATAATCTTTACATTTCTTCCTTGCATCTTTACTGATAGAGTCTTTCTTTCAACATTGGCTTCTGCGTTTTGGTAGAACTCATGTACTATCTTGTCATCATAAGCTCCAGGAATGTGAATCAGACAGTAATGAATCCCTTGATTCACTATGTGCTTCACTACTTCCTCCGTAACATCAGTGGGATGCTTCTTCAGAATCTCATCAAAATCGAACAGGGCTCCGAAAATAACTTTCATAGACACTTGGTTTCTTTTGAGTGAGGGATGGAGAGTGTTTAAGGTTTCAGGAGGTTTGAAATGTTAAAGTAGGATATAAAAGGATGAAGGGTCCTTTAAATACCTTTCCTTAAACAGTCAATAAGAACAGGGGTATAACGGTCTTTGACCAAAAATTTATGAGTTTTGAAATTTTGAGCCAAAACTTATAATTAAGTTTGTCCAAAATCTAACTCATATGGAATTTAATTTCATTTAAAATGTTACACGTGCTCAAACATTTTATTAATTAAAATGCCTGAATAAATCCAAAATTTCTGTAACTTAGTACAAAAGTTTCTGAATTTTGTATTGCTCCATTTAATTTGTATAATTGTACAAAGTACTATAAATTCCCTAAGTTTGCAGTTGACAATCTTAGAATTTGGAAATATACAGTTGGTAAGGAGTTTGTAATTCTAAACTAAGTCTACAGCTGTAGAGTTCGACTCTACAGTTGAATGACTTTCCAGTTGCAATTTTCCTTTTTACTGATTTTCAATTTTCTGAGGTTGTCTTTGCAATTTAGTGAATTTCACAGAGTCTTTTTACAATTCTAACATTCCCAAATTGCCTCTCAAGATTGAAAATTTTGATTCACATAAATGTTTAGTGAAAATATCAGCAAGATTCAAATCAGTATGAATCTTTATCAATTTCACATCATTTCTTTCAACATGATCTCTTATGAAATGATGCCTTACATCTATGTGTTTTGATCTAGAGTGTAAAACTGGATTCTATGTAATAGCAATAGCACTTGTATTGTCACAGAATATAGTTGTCTCTCTTGAATAAATCACATAGTCTTGTAATTGATATTGCATCCATAAGATTTGTGCACAACAACTTCCAGCCGCAATGTATTCTGCTTCAGCTGTAGAAAGAGCAACTGAATTTTTCTTTTTACTGTGCCATGCCACTAGCCTTTCACCTAGGAATTGACAAATCCCACTAGTACTCTTCCTATCAATCTTGCAGCCTGCAAAATCTGAGTCAGTGTACCCAATGAGTTCAATTCCTCTTTCTTTAGTGAAAATATTTGATGATCTTCTTTACAGCATTGAAGTGTGATTCCTTAGGATTAACTTGGAATCTAGCACATACACCTACTGCAAACAAGATATCAGGTCTGCTAGCTGTAAGGTATAACAATGATCCAATTAACCTCCTATATTTGGTTACATCAACACTTTTGCCATTCTCATAGTTGTCAAGACTCACAGAAGGTGTCTAAAGTATATTGGTAGGCCTAGAGCTGTTCATTCCAAATCTTTTGATAAGCTCTTGAGTGTATTTAGCTAGATTGAAGAAAATTTCATCTCTTATTTGCTTAACTTGTAATCCCAAAAAGAAATTCAGATTTCCCATCATGCTCATTTCAAATTTCTCAGTCATGAGCTTAGAGAATTTTCTACATAAATCTTCATTGGTTGAGCCAAAGATTATATCATCAACATAGATTTGGACAAGCAAAATATCTTTCCCATGTTGTAATCTGAATAAGGTTTTGTCAACCATTCCCTTTCTGAATCCATTTTTGATCAGATGATCACATAGGGTATCATACCATGCTCTTGGTGCTTGTTTAAGTCCATAAAGGACTTTTCTAAGCTTATAAACCTTATCTTCATCTGTAGATTCCTCAAATCCCGGTAGTTGTTCAACATACACTTCTTCTGATAGTAAACCATTGAGAATTGCACTCTTTACATCTATTTGATAGACTGTAAAATTCATGTGTGCATCATAGGCTAGAAAGATTCTTATAGCTTCTAATCTTGCAACTGGGGCAAATGATTCATCAAAATCTATGCCTTCAGATTGACAATATCCTTGAGCTGCTAACCTTGCCTTATTTCTGGTTACAATTCCATCTTCATCAAGTTTGTTCTTGAATACCCACCTAGTTCCAATCATTTTGTGATTCCTAGGTCTTGGAACAAGTTCCCATACTTGATTTCTCTCAAAACCATTCAATTCTTCTTGCATTGCAATAATCCAGTTGACATCTTGCAGTGCTTCATGAATATCAGTAGGTTCTGAAGATGAAAGAAATGTAGCAATCATTGCCTTATGGATTTGTCTTCTGATTTTTATAGCATCTGATGGGTTTCGAATTACATGCTCACGGGGGTGATCTTTCAACCAAATCAAATCTGACACAGGTTCTAATCCTTGATCATTGTTCTCTTCAGCTGTAGATTCACCTACTGCAGACTCATCAAGTCCTTTTGTAGGTGTCTCTACTTATGTTTGAACATTATCATAGATTAGGTCTTCAACATTCTCCAATGGAGGTAACTCAATTATCACAGTGCCAAAGCCTTTGTTGGTCAAATCTACATGAGTTTTGATCTCAACATATTGCTGTCGACTTGTGACTGTAGAGTTGTCCTCTCTAGAATCTTCAACAATTTCTTCAGGTGAGCAGTGTTGTTCATAAAAAACAACATGATGTGACTCTTCACCAATCATTAATCTCTTGTTATACACTCTAAATGCTTTGCTAACATTAGAATAACCTAGAAAGATACCTTCATCTGACTTTGAATCAAAAGTCTTAAGGTGTTCTTTCCCATTATTATTCAGTATGAAGCATTTGCATCAAAAAATGTGTAGATAAGAGATATTAGGAGTCCTTCCTTTCCATAACTCATATGGAGTCTTCTTATGATCCTTAACAATCAAGCATCTATTTTGTGTATAGCATGCAGTGCTTGTTGCGTCTGCCCAAAATTTCTTAGGCAATTTTGCTTCAACAATCATTGTTCTTGCAGCTACCTTGAGGGTTCTATTCTTCCTTTCAGCAACTCCATTTTGCTGTGGGGTTCTAGCTGCAGAATATTCATGAACATTACCATAAAGTGAACAATATTCTTCAATAACTTAATTTGTGAATTTTGTTCCTCTATCTGATCTGATCTTCACAATCTTCATGTTCTTTTCATTCTGAATCCTTCTCAATAATTCTGGTAACCGCTGTAGAGTTTCACTCTTCTTTCTTAGAAACACAGTCCAAGAGAATCTTGAGTAGTCATCTACAACAACCAAAGTATACTTCTTCCCACATATACTTACTGGTTCTATGGGTCCAAAGAGATCCATATGCAGTAATTCAAGTGTTCTTGAAGTACTTAGGTGAGTTTTGCTTTCGAAAGTCTTTTTGATTTGTTTCCCTTTGACATAGGCATCACATAAGTGTTCCTTCCTGAACTTAGTGCTTGGCAAACCTCTTACAAGTTTGTTATTCACAAGTTCATTCATGGTTTTAAAGTTTATGTGATTCATTCTTTTGTGCCATAGCCAACTAACTTCATTGGAACTATTAGCTAGAAAGCAGGTAGTTTCAGCTGTAGAGTTCCACTCCATAATGTAAACATTCCCTTTTCTAGTTCCTGTCAGTTTAGTGGTTTGAGATTCAACATCTTTGACTATGCAGGTATCTTGTGTAAAGTCTACAGTGTAGCCTTTGTCACAAAATTGACTCACACTAAGCAAGTTATGCTTTAAACCATCTACCAAATAAACATCATTGATCTGAACATTTCCTTTGAGTAGACATCCTGATCCTTTAGCTGTTCCACTGGCATTATCACCAAAAACAACTTTAGGACCTTTATGATCTTCACATTTTGTAGCAAACTTCTATCTCCAGTCATATGTCTTGCACAACCACTGTCAATTTACCAAATCACTCTTTTGGTGGTTGTAAAATGTCCCTGCAAAATAAAGTGAGTTATTTAGAAATCCAATGCTTTGGATTTCCTCCAGTGTTACTCTTTGCAATCCAAGCCTTTTTAGGAGCTATAGAGTTGTTAATTCTACAGTTCTTGCTTGATCTTCTTCTTTGAGTGCTTGAAGAGGGAGACATATCTGACATATTTCCATTCCAGAATCTATCAAAATTGAGTCTTCTTTCCATATCCAATCTATGATAAACTTCATCTTCTAACTGTATATTTGATTCTACAGTTGATTTCAGAATCATGTTTTGCAACATGTTTGAAACATCTTCTTCAGTATCATCCATGATCTCCTTGATCTTCTGTTGTTTTCTATGTGACAATTCTTTGAATGAATTCAAGAATATCAAATCTTCTAGTTGTAGGGTTGAGTTTACAGCTTCTTCAGGGGTTGTTTCTTTGATGAACTTTCTTTCAGGTCTTGGAATTGACTTTTGCATATATTTCATCCAGACACAAGGATTATATCCTATTCTAGTCAAGTCCTTTGAGTGCCTTTGTTCAGATTGCATCTTCTTCAATTGTTTGGATGACTTTCCAAAACAATCTAACTTATTTTGATAATATGCATTGCTTTCTTCAAGCTCAGCTATCATAAGTTCTTAAGTTTCGATTATTTCCTTCAATTCAGCACAATCTGCAGCTCTACAACTGGCTTCATTGAAGAGTTCTTCATTGTCATTTTTCAGACAACTGTAACCTTCTTTCAGTTCATGTAGAATCTGCAGTTGTTGTTCAGGATCCTCCACTCCAGCTAACAAAGCTTTCATGTGTTCCCTTCTAATATGATAATCTCTTTTAAGATCTTCATTTTCTTCTTGTAGTCTTTGGATTACACTTAGCATGTCACTGGAAGAATCCTTTTCTGTAATATAACTTGATGATGATGAGCATACCTCTTCATCTTTAGCAATAAGACAGATTAAGGCTTCTTCTTTTGAGTCTGTAGACTCAGAGTCTTCTAAATCTGCAGTTGACTTTTGAGAAGAAGAGGGACAGTCTTCCTAGTTTTTATCAAACTCAGAAAGTAGTGCTCTAATTCTCTCCTTGTCAAACTTTTTCTTTCTATCTTTTATGATTCTCTTTTCTTCATCAGTGTATTTCTCAGCTTTGGGATAAGGACAATCCTTGATGTAATGTCCTGGTTTTCTGCAGTTATAGCACAAATAAGTTGAGTTAGGTGCTGTAGATTTCACCTTACCATCTTTCTTTGGTGTGAACTGCTTCTTCTTTGTCCATTTGCCAAACTTCTTGAGATGCTTTATAAAAAGAGTCAAGTCTTCATCATCAGAACTTGTAGCTATAGGGTTGTCAGCCACTAGAGCTGTAACCTTACTGCTGTCAGGTTCTTTTCTTCTGCTTATGTCAAATTCATAAGCTTTTAGGTCTGAAAAGAGTTCAAAGGTGGATATCTTAGATAAATTATTTTATTCTCTCATAGTAATGACCTTCATGTCCCATTCAGAAGGTAAGCCTCTGAGAACCTTCATGTTCATTTCTCTTTGTGAGTAATCTTTACCAACTGAGTCTAGCTCATTGAGGATCTCAATGAATCTTGACTCAAACTTTTCAAGAGTTTCACCAGATTTCATCTTGAAGTCTAAAACTTTTGAACTGCTATCATGAGTTTGTTTTCCTTGATTTGTTCAGTTCCTTAACAAATCATATCCAACATTTCCCATATATCTTTTGCAGTTTTACAGTTTTTGATCTTGCTAAACATAATTTTATCAATTGAATGATAAATAGTGTTCTTTGCAACATTGTCAAATGTGCTTGCATTCTAATTTTCCATTCATCATAGTCCTCAGCAGAGAACATTGGAACCTTGGATTTCACCGTCTCAGGAGCCATGTAAGTATGCAGGTATGATTTTCATAAATAAAAGGATCTAGCTAGGTACTGATCAAAGCAGTGGCAAGCCAACTGCTCTGATACCACTTGTTAGTCCCTTAAAGTGGTCAAGGTCTAGAGGGGGGGAGGTGAATAGACCTTGAGTCCAAAATTAGATTTTTCAAACTTTTCAAAAGAGGGGATTCTAGAACCTTACAGTAGCCTCTTATAAGTTCAAAATAACAAGTCTACAAGAGTTTTAGAAATAGGACCATAAAGGTTACAGCTGTGGACTTAAGAAGTCTGCAGCTGTAGAGTTCAAAAACTTGCAAAATAAAAGTTCACTTGTAGACAAAATATTAGAGGAGTTCTCACAATTAAAATTGTATTGAGAATACTCTAATGTGCAGCGGAAATAAGTGAGTGTTTATGAAAAACAATATAAACAAACTTAACAGTTGAGTGACCTATGAAAGTCTACAGCTGTAGAGTCATTTTCTCTTTGTGAAAACCACAAAGTTTTATGCACGCAAGTTTCAAAAGAATGATGAATGTAACAAATAAATTAAATATGCAGAACAAGAATTTAAATGACAGAAAGTAAATAGACCAGGTTTATAGTGGTTCAGTGTCTATTAAAAGACCACCTACATCCACTGTTACACCACTCAGGTGCCAAATTCACTAAGATGAGATCACTTAGATCAATACAAGTAGTTCCCCCTTAAAATTAGGTTCACTCAGATTCCTATTCTAGAAAGAGATTAAACTACCCTATTCACGCAGAATATAACTCACAAAGAGTTTTACAAAACCTCACAAAGAGATATCTACACTAAGTAGAAATTAAAAACAGGTGAGGGAACATCAACAAAAGGTGTGATTCTTTCTAAGAAAATCCTTACCAACTATCTTATGAATCACAAAGAATAAAAAAGAACAGAAAAGCTCTCTCAGAAAGTTGTTGGCTGCAGACTTGCTTAGGCAGAATGCTTGTATGCTCAGGGTTGTTGTTGTTGCTTCCTCTGAGGACTTCTTCTATTTATAGATTGAGTGGTGTGACTTATCCGTTGTAAATTTCAAATTTGAAATCCGGATAAGGCTCCTCTCTCTCCATTTGGCATGTGTGAAATGGTCCTCATCCTTCACACAGGATAGTACTGATTGTACTATTGTCCTTTTCTTCAGAATTGTGGCTGTCTTGCAACTAATCTTCATTATCCTCCAGAATTAAAGAAATATCCTCCACTTAAGTACATATTAGTGAGTGCATTATGGCAACACTAATTGTGCTTAAGGGTCTTCATTATCTTCAAATAATCTCTGACTTGTACCATCTCTTCAAACGGTTTTTTGCAGCTGTAGAGTTTTCAACCTTGCAGCTGTAGAGTCCTGTCAATAAGAAAAATCAGCTGTAGAGAAACCTTACAGCTATAGGGTCATGTCTGGCTGTAGAATGATCAAGTATACAGCTACAGATTTCACTTACAACTATATGTTTCAAACACCAATTTCCTTAGCACAAGTGTTAGATCAATATAACCAATTATAACACATTATTTTGCTTACATCAAAATCTAAACCAAGGTACTTAACAACATCTTAAAAAATTAATTTTTTATACATATAAAGTAACTATAAGGATAATATGTAAGTTTACAATAACAAATATATGTTTATTAATTTATATTTTATTTTTTATTGATTTTTATGTTGATAATATGTTGTTAATGTAATAATATCTTGCATATGTTATTATATCTTAGCAGTCCCACAAACTATACCACATGAACATATGGTGTTACTACATCTTAAAAAATAATGATTTCTATAAAAATCAATAAATATTTCTGAAAAACTAATATTTTTCTTATAGTAACACACATATTACTCTTACATTGTATTAAAAATGTTTATCTCTACAAAAACAAATGAATATATGTAAAATAAAATAATATTTGTTTTTACAGTAGCACACATTTGGTCTTATAGTAATATAGATCAGCTCATACAATAACACCAATTGGAAATGAAAATCCCAAAATTTAAAAATTGCCCAAATCCGACCCGACCCGATCAAAATCCGCGAATTTTTTATATGTCACTGTTGGGACAATCTGAGTATTTTGATTAGATCCCAAAACCCCTGTTGAATCTGCCTAAGTATAGTTGTTCAGGATGAAATAATTCAGGATAGTTAGGTTAGGAATTCAGTACAGGAGGAACTTGCTTAAGACTGAAGAATATTGGAGTCGACCCAATTTACTGAAGTCTAAAGTGTAATCCATCCTGAAGGAGTCTGTCAGTCTTGCCGTAGATTGCCTGATTTGAAGCTAAAGATCGAAGTCTGATGATCCGTCCTGAAGTTAATCCTGAAGTACCATTGGCTGATGTTTCTACTGAGTACACTAAGCATACTCAGGACAGAACTTAGTCAGTGAAGAGTAAGTGTTACCTATCAGGCTGTGCTGAATACACATAAGACCTGACTTAGGCCTTGGTTCCGTTTACCAGAACCATGTACGTCCAAAGCAAGAAGGTTACACATACTGAGCTGAATAATCTATCAGGCTGTGCTGAATACACATAAGACCTGACTAGGGCATTAGTTCAGATCACGTGAACCATGTAAGTCCAAAGCAAAAAGGTTATTTATGCTATGGGACAAGAGACAAAGAGAATGTCAGTAAGACTCCATTTAGACACACGTTCAGACTGAGTTATTAACAAGAGACTCAGAGTATTGAATGTACGAGGAAGGACAAATGTCTGAAAGTCAACTAGCCGTTAGAATGGAGAGCCAATGATCTTTCGACAAGTATGTACGGAGTCTGCGCAGCATTTAATGCGGCATTTAATGCGTCT
>JAPKLY010000547.1:189757-204611 GCA_026898435.1 Prunella vulgaris
GAGATATCAATGAGGGGGTCAGGACGAGGTTGTCCTTTGGTGAAAGCGCTATGTTTTGTTGCTTCCTGAGTGATCAGGAACCTACAAGTATAGAAGAAGCTCTAGCTGATCCCAACTGGATCCTAGCCATGCAGGATGAGCTCAATCAGTTTGAGCGGAATCAGGTTTGGGAGTTAGTGGATAGACCTAGGCGTCAACATGTTATTGGCACCAAATGGGTTTTCAAGAACAAGAGGGATGAGAAGAATGTTGTTGTCAGAAATAAGGTCAGGCTAGTAGCAAAAGGTTACTCTCAAGCCGAAGGTATCGACTATGATGAGACCTTTGCTCCAGTCGCAAGATTAGAAGCAATCAGATTGTTTCTGGCTTATGCAACATTCAATAAATTCAAAGTGTATCAGATGGACGTAAAGAGTGCTTTTCTGAATGGTGTACTGAATGAAGAGGTGTATGTTGAGCAACCTCCTGGATTCGAAGTTGGTAATAAAGTATACCACCTGAAGAAAGCTCTTTATGGCCTGAAGCAAGCTCCGAGAGCTTGATATGATACATTATCCCAATTCCTGATAGACCACGGGTTCGTGAAAGGAACAGTGGACAGGACCCTCTTCCGGATCACCGAAGGGGAAGACATTCTCTTGGTTCAGATTTATGTGGATGACATAATATTTGGATCTCCTAATCTGAAGCTTTGTGAGAAATTTTCCAAGCTGATGACTGGGAAATTTTAGATGTCAATGATGGGAGAAATGAATTTCTTTCTGGGTCTCCAAGTCAGGCAAACGGACTCCGGAATTTTCATTAATTAGTCCAAGTATGCGAGGGACTTGATTCAGAAATTTGGAGTTCAGTCCAGCAGAGTCTCACGCATTCCCATGAACACAAATGAGAAGCTGGATCCTGACAAAGAAGGAGCCTCAGTAAATCAGACTGAATACAGGGCACTGATAGGATCTTTATTATATCTGACTGCTAGTCGTCCTGACATCACTTATGCAGTTGGAGTTTGTGCAAGGTATCAGTCTGATCCAAAGAAGAGTCATCTAGAGAGTGCCAAAAAGATTCTGAAATACCTAAGAGGTACAGTCAACTTAGGACTTTGGTATCCCTCTGATGACAACCTAGAACTGACTGGCTATTCAGACGCTGATTATGGAGGCTGTAGACTTGATAGGAAATCAACTACAGGCACATGTCAGTTTCTAGGGAGTAAACTGATCTCTTGGTTTTCTAAAAAGTAAACCAGTGTTGCAACGTCTACTACTGAGGCTGAGTATATGGCGGCAGGCAGTTGTTGCTCTCAGATTCTTTGGCTGAAACAACAACTGAGAGACTACCAAGTTGAGGCCACTGAAGTCCCAATTTATTGTGACAATAATAGTGCCATTGCCATATCCCAAAACCCAGTCTTACATACAAGGTGTAAGCATGTAGACATCAGGCATCACTTTATCAGAGATCATGTTGAGAAGAAGGACATCAGAATGGAGAGAGTCCCTACTAAAAAACAGAGAGCTGACATCCTGACTAAGGCTTTGCCTGAAACCAGGTTTGTTGAGTTATCAGTAGAGTTAGGACTCCTTGACCCAGGCTTAGGTGATTCAGTTTGAATCTCTGATAAGAATGCACAAGGTCAGGGGGAATAACTCATATGGACTCAGTGTGAAGGAATCCCAGAGAGAATGTGAATGGTTGTAGGGGGAACATTCAGTATAAAATGGATGATCAGTATAGACTGACTAAGATTCAGGACACTGAACTCAGGGCTTGTCACCCTGATAGGGCAATAAGTGGTATCAGTCAGAATACATATCTGACTGACTGGTATGTTTCCTGTTTTTTGTCTAGTCATCTGATATTGCGTGCATTATCCTTTTTACTGTTTGTTGTATTGTCAAATCAATTTAATTTGCCAAATGATCCCAGCCGTTCGTTTTAATATTCGGTTTTTATTTAATTCAATTTATTTGAATCAAATTCGGACATGCTCTAATGTGCATTTAATGCACTGTGGGCGGGAACAGTTATCGATAAAATTTTGACCAATTACCTTTGAAAAACCGAAAAGGTAAATGCTTTTTACTGCTCAATCTTGTCCATTGAATTCCATAGGTCACTATTTTCTAAACCGTCCGATTAAAACCGAATTTTTCTATAAATAAGAGAAGATCGTGTTGTTAAAACTTTTATGCACCCAATATTTTCTTAACTTACCTTCTCTAAAACCGATTCTCTTCAAATCTCTTAAAATCTTCCATGGCTTCACCTTCTGCCGATACCTTTTTTGGAAACCTTTTCCATTTAAGGAACGAAATACACTACGAGCCCTATGGGGATTTTTCTTCTAATAACCCCGATATTATGCCTGTGCGAGACCTTTTTAATAATGCAGGTCTTCTGCAGTTCATCACTGCAAAGCCACAGAGGCTCCACCCCAGACTCATTGCTGCCTTCTACCTGAAGATGGCGCAAAACAAGGACTCCTAGGAGTGGGAAACTTGTATTCCCTTGACCACCTGTGAGAAGGGAAAGGATGGAGAGGAGGAGATGGTTAGGAGGTGGGTCACCTTCAACATTCGGGAGAAGATTAAGGAGGTTTTTAATCTTCCCAACAGAGGACGATGCCCAATGGATTATGGGTTTGGGAATGAGAGGGATTTTCTCCAGTCCCTGTGTGATGGAGATGTCGTGCTGAAATCCGGCCTGAATAAATCAGTCTTGAGGACTGAAAACCGTCACTTCTTCGACCTGACAAGTCAGGGAGTGATGGGAATTGCTGGAGGATTGGAGCAGATCTCCAGGCCGAAGCTGTTCACAATGATGGCTATTTCCGACGCCTCTCTGCACAATTTTGACTGGGAGGGTTACTTCCTCCAAATGCTGGTGGCAGAGACCAGCAAAATCAAGTACTCGCCAGAGGGGCAGGCGACTTTTGAGGCCAAGATGCATTTTGGCACCAAGATCTCCATGCTCTTGGAGATTCTGCATCTCGGTGATGTGGATCAGGCCCAATCACTCGAGATCCCAGCGAAAATCCATCTCTTCAGAGCTTATTCCGATGATGCTGGCACAAGGAGAAGGCCTCGGACTCAGAAGAAGAAGGCCCAGGCGAGCATGACTGGGAAAGTCTAGGCTCAGGCAGGCAAGTCTTCAGAGTCTGATACAGCAAAGCCAGCGGAGGATAAATCTAAGCCTTCCAGACCCAAGCAACAAAAGCTGAAATTTCTCTACTCTGGGTCAGCTGAGCGAGAGAAGAAGCTTATGGAAGTGCAAGCTGCTGAAGCTGTTGAGAAGGAATCAGCTCAGGCGCAGGATTCTGCTGAAGCTGTTGAGAAGGAACCAGCTCAGGCGCAGGCTGTTCCTGAATTTGCTCCGATTGCATCCCCTGATCCCAACCAGCTGATTCTAAATATTGCTGAAACCTATCAGAGTTTGGGTCAGGTAGAGCCTGCTCAGGAAGGAGGAGTTGAGCAAGAGGCTGCTGAACCAGTTCAGGCTGAAGCACCATGGCCTTTCCCTACGCCCGATGTGAACAGTCTATCAGATTTTGAGATAGTTGCAAGGGGAGAGGCAGCTGAGATGGTGGAAAGGAGATTCCCTGATCTTACTGAGGCTCAGAAGGAGGCAGTTGTGCAACTCCGCACTTTTGCCATGATCAGAAATGCTACTTGGTCTGAGCTCAACCAGCTAGGAGAGTCCAGGGGATGGGACTGCATTGCAGATTTAGAAGCCGCCCTCTTTGATCATTTTGGTGTTAACTCTCTACATCATCTGATCAAAATGGTGGATTTTATCAGAACAGTTCGCAGAACGTATCCTGAGCCCGAGACTCAGTTAGCTGGAGAGAAGGGAAAGGAGAAGGAAGCTGAAATGGAGGTGGTGGTGATTGCTGATGACATTCAGCAAGGTGGCACTGAGGGAGTCAGTGCACCGGCCGATGATGCACCCCTTGGACCCGGGTCAACGGAGGCTTCAGGAGAGGGTCGATCAGGTCTTATCCGAGTTAGAGGAAATTGGATCACCCCAGCGGCTATGTTCACTGAAAATTCCTCACGAGCTCTTACGAATATGCACAGGAGAGTGATTCTCGTTGAGCGACAGGCAAGTAGGGTTGATTCAAATTCTAAAACTCTGAATAAGAAGATGAAAAGGCTGGATAAAGACCTGAATGATATGACCACTGATATGCATGCAGCAATTGATCTCCTTGGGGAAGCTCGGTCTGAATTCAATGTAGAACTAACTGCCATTTCAGAGCAAGCCAAGGATGCTATTCAGAACTGCAATCAGATGGTTTCAGATGTGCAGACTCAGCAGGAGACTAAACTTGCCAATTTTCTGGATCAACAACTATCTGAAAAGGTTGATCAACTGGTTGATGAGAAGTTGGTCAAGATAAAAGCTGAACTGAAGGAGGACCTGCTGAGGGAGCTGTCTGCACAGGAGAAGGAGAAAATTGCATCTGCCCTAGACTCAAGGATGGAAAACTTCGAGGGTCGACTGAAGGCTACACACAATTCAGCCATTGATCAGCTCAGTATCGGCCTGAGAGGAATGGTAGGGCAGATTGGGCAATTGCAAGTGAAGCAGACTGAGATGGATAGTCAGTTCAATCTTTTGGCGGAGTCAGTGGATGAAGTTGTCAAACGTATTAATGACGATGATGCCAAAAAGGGGGAAGAAGGGAAGAAGCAAATTGCCACTACTGGCAAAGCTAAGAAGAAGAACTTTCCCCTTGAACTGAAGGCTGCGGATAGAAAGAGGACTAGATCCGTAGCCGCCATTGAAACTGCTGAAGGCTCAGATCCGAAGAAGTTGAGACCCTCTGAAGATTCGGCTCTCGAGCCATTATATAAGGAGATGGAGGAACATATAATGCCATCTGGGCTGACCACTCAGAAGAAATTGGTGATGACTGATGCTGAAAAGATAGCAAAAATGAAAGAAATTTTGATGCTCAGTCAGATCCAGCGCCTAAAAGAATCTAATGAGTATCTGACTTCTCAGGTCCAGAAGAAGAAATCTGTATCATCTGGATCTCGGATAAAGACTCAGAGGAAGATAGTGGTCAGACCAGATCAAAGTCATCCTCCATCGAAGTTTGTTGAAGACTTCATTCCGATTGAGATGCTGGAGGTTTGGATTCCGATCCGGAATAGGTGGGCATACTTATTCTATGTGGTGGGGTTATGGGACGATCAGACTGAAGAAAAAGACGTCATACTCCATCACTGGATGGCACAGGAGCATCCTGATCTATGGGCTGAAATCATCAGACATGCTGACACTGAAGGTGTTGAGATCGCTCCTCCGGAATTCATCAAGTACCCTCCTCCACTCTTTAGGAATTCTAAGCAGCTGGACCGGAAAGCAATTTCTGAAGAAGTTGTCAGAGTAG
This sequence comes from Prunella vulgaris, assembly GCA_026898435.1. Taxonomy (NCBI): domain Eukaryota; kingdom Viridiplantae; phylum Streptophyta; class Magnoliopsida; order Lamiales; family Lamiaceae; genus Prunella; species Prunella vulgaris. The sequence goes on from JAPKLY010000547.1 coordinate 195,156, forward strand.
GACGAGCTGCCGGGGCCGTTGCTGATCGGAACAGGATGAAGCAGGTCCTGAATCGAGTACTGGAGATGTACGAGATTCCACTGACTGCTTGGAATAAGGATGAAGACTAGATCAGGAGTTAGTTGTTCAGGAATTTGGTAATAGCTTCAGGATACTTGTATTTTCTTATCAATCAATGAAGTTATTTATTTTTCCTGAGTACAACTTCTTGTTGACTCCTGAATTTACTTTTCTGAATCCTTATCAAGAACTGTACTAACATATTCCTTGTTTTCATCTTATAGACTAAGTACCTAGTTTATCAGGTGGTACTGAGTTATTTTCACTGACTAAGTCAGTTGATTGTATAGATGAATAGGAATTTGCTTAAGGGTTTTGGCATCATCAAAAAGGGGGAAATTGTTGGGACAATCTGAGTATTTTGATTAGATCCCAAAACCCCTGATGAATTTGCCTAAGTATAGTGTTCAGGATAAAATAGTTCAGGATAGTTAGGTTAGAGATTCAGTACAGGAGGACCATGCTAAAGACTGAAGAATATTGGAGTCGACCCAATTTACTGAAGTCTGAAGCGTAAACCATTCTGAAGGAGTCAGTCAGTCTCGCTGAAGATTGTCTGTCCTGAAGCTGAAGATCGAAGCCTGCTGATTCATTCTGAAGTCATTCCTGAAGTACCATTGTCTGATGTTTCTACTGAATACACTAAGCATGTTCAGGACAGAACTCAGTCAGTGAAGAGTAAAGTGTTAACTATCAGGCTGTGCTGAATGCACATAGGACCTGACTTAGGCCTTGGTTCAGTTCACCTGAATCCTGTAAGTCCGAAGCAAAAAGGTAACACATACTGAGCTGAATAACCTATCAGGCTGTGCTGAATGCACGTAGGACCTGACTCAGGCTGTGGTTCAGATCACCTGAATCATGTCAGTCCAAAGCAAAAGGTTATTTATGCTATGGGACAAGAGACAAAAAGAATGTCAGCAAGACTCCATTAACACACGTTCAGACTGAGTTATTAACAAGAGACTCAGAGCATTGAATGTACGAGGAAGGATAAATGTCTGAAGGTCAACTAGCCGTTATAGCGGAAACCCAATGATCTTTCGACACGCAAGCACGGAGTCTGCGCAGCATTTAATGCGGCATTTAATGCGTCTCAAAAAGGTTGCAGGTGATGTGACAACTTGCCAGAATAAGCATGGCGGGTAGGTCGAACAGTATTTCTAGCCTGCAATCTACCTAAAATAGGAAGGATTTGATTTGATCTCCTCCAACGGATCTATTTTGAATCTTGCCTATAAATGTGGAGAACCTTGCACCCATTCAAGGTTAACGGGAAATTTCCAAGAGAAAACTCTCAAGAATCCAAGAACTCAAAGCATATCATAAACAACACTCTGTAATTAAATTTCCCTAGTGTTGTAGTAGGATTCACTCTGTATTTGCTTAGATTGATAGCTCTATTATTGAGCATTGATTTGTATTGCTAGAGCTATCTTAGTTGGAAACCAGAATACCAAACCTCTCAAAGTGTGAGATAGGTTGGTTAGAAGGACTGGGACTTGTAAAACGCCCAGGGGTCAGTTCCTAAGGGAGGAAGTTGGCTACTCGTGTCCCTTGGCACGTAAAACCCAAGTACCTTTCCTCAGGGTTTTGAGGATAGCTTCCTGTTAAATCAGGTCGTGGACGTAGGAGTTGGTTATCTCTGAACCACGTTAAAAAGTCCCCTGTGTGCTGATTTACTGTTTTATTCAGGATAATAAATGTCATCATATTAAACTGAACATACTGCATTGGTTTTAATTTCAGGACTGAATCAATCATCCTGAATCTGAATACTGTGCACTCAGCCTTAACCACCAATTTACTAAGCGACTCAGAGAAAACGTTTTCAGAAACTAAAACGAGTAGAATCTAAGGGCTCACTTTCCGCACGTACTCTGACTCACTGAGATAGTAGTCCAATTGACTCGCTTCCGAGCAGTCAGTAGGTTTGTTATCTCTACTGAGCTTCCGAGCACTTTACTCACACTCAGTTTATCTGACTCGTTACTGAACCGTCCCTGCTGCCCCTGTGGACATTCAGCATACTGAGTACTTCAGGGAATCCTGACTGAGTGCGTTAGAGCATTTTTCTGAGTCTTTCAGAAAAATCTGACATCAGTGTATTCCCCCCCCATACACAAATTTAACTCGTTTTGGGACCAACACCAGATTTGCGAGTGAGAAGCGAAATGTGAGACTTGGTTTGTGCACAGACGGATTTGCTCCATTGGGTATGCACGGGAAGAAGTATTCTTTGTGGCCTGTTTTGTTGACTCCATATAATCTACCCCCCTGGTTGTGCATGAAGCCTCAACACATATTTCTCACTGTGTTGGTGTCTGGTCCTCACAACCCGAAGCATAAAATGGATGTCTACCTTCAGCCGTTGATTAAAGAGTTGTTATATTTATGGCATTGGGAGTAGAGACGTACGACGTGTACCGAAAGGAGAACTTCACGTTACGGGCTGCTGTTTTATGGACCATCAGCGACTTTCCAGCATATTCTATGTTATCTGGGTGGTCGACAGCTGGAAGACTAGCGTGCCCGTACTGCATGGATGAGTCTGATACATTTTATCTTCCAAAGAGTAAAAAGATATCATAGTTCGACAACCACAGGAAGTTTCTATGTGATGATCATGTCTTTCGGAGGGACAGACAGAATTTTCTAAAGGGTAGACCTCCTGTAAAACGTCCAAGGCCACGAGTTCGAACAGGTATTTATACATTGTTTATAATATTATAAGAGTTTGATGTATTTAGTTTAACAATACACATTTTATTTTAGGTGATTCGTTGTTAAGAGAGGTTACAGTAACTGACTTGTGGAAAACGACTGAGGAGCACGCACTGGAACACAATAAACGGATCCGAGGAGGTTGGAAGAAGAGGAGCATCTTTTGGGACTTGCCTTATTGGAGTAAATTATTGATTAGACACAACTTGGATGTGATGCTTATAGAGAAGAATGTGTTTGATAACTTGTTCCACATGATTTTGAATACAGAAGGCAAGACCAAAGACACTGCAAAATCCAGAGAAGAGTTAAGTCAGTTCTGTTCTCGTACTAGTCTGTCCAGTGGTCGACGACCAGGTGAGTTTCCACAAGAATGATACCAAATTTCCAGAGTAGAGAAGAAAAAATTATGTCAATGGGTGAAGGAACTGCGCTTTCCGAACAATTACGTGTCCAACATGGGTAGGTCGTTTGAGCCAAAAACTGGGAAGCTCGGTCCGATGAAGAGTCATAACTCTCATGTTTTTATGCAGCGGTTTCTACCGATTGCCTTTCGGTACTATTGTTAGTATTACTATTAATATTGTTAGTATTATTGTTAGTAAGGGCTTTTCTACGGTCAGGAAGGGGTTTCGCCCTTCCTGACGTCAGTAGACCAATGAAATGTCGACAAATAATATTACATCGCCCTGGGCGATATAGTTTCGCCCAAAGCAAAAAAAAAATAATTTTAATAAATAAAATATAGAAAATTACTGATATATCCTTTTATAATTAAAAAAATTAAATAATATATTCTTAATTTAAAAAATTATAAAATTCTTTTTAAATATATTTTATATCAAAAACAATTATTTTTAAATTAAATTAAAATTATTTTCTTCAAATATTCATCAAAAAAATCCATTCTTCATGAACCCTAATTCCCAATTTTATAATTTCATGAACCCTAATTCCCAAATCCATTCCATCCACCCTAAAGTCAAAACCCCTGCCACTTTTCTTCTCAAATACTCAATTCCTATATAAAAAACTTTTTTTACTTCCTCCAATTTAGGCTATGTTTGCAACTTCTAAAAAAGAGGTAGAATCACTTTTTTTTAAAAGTATTTCTCTCACAGATTTTAAAATTTAAAAGTGATTCTACCTCTTTTTAAGAGATTGCAAACATAGTCTTAAACCCTTTCAAATTCCCATTATCAAGAAAAGATACCAACCCAAATTTCTCCAAATCTGCTTCACCAGATCACTCTGTCGATCCAATCATCGCCGTCAACGTGGTTTTACGCCATTCTGAGCAACGTTTTGATCTTTCTCGTCGGCTCTCCACTTCTCGTGACTGGTCTTTCCATCACCGGCATTGCTGCCGCTTTCTTTCTCGACAGTCTTACTTAGCGCGCTTTTGCCTCCTCAGGCTTCCTTCTTGTCTTCACGTACTATGTCATTGTGAGTAAAGATGGCAATCTTCTTCCGGTGTTTTTTAGGGTGTAATATGTTTGTAAATGGACTCATGATTGTATCGAGTTTACCTGTTATTCTACTTGATGATTGGTCTCGTTTGTGTTGGTTCAATAAACGCATCGAACTTACGTAATTTCCAAAAATCGATCCTGTTGTATATGCTTTTCAAGAATTCTCGTAAGCAATTTTTTTTAGGTTTAATCAATTTTGATTCCACGTTCTTGTTATCTGAAAATTAATTTTACAGGAGAATTTATAATGGAAATGTTATTCGCTAGTTAAATGTCAGTTTGTTTAATAATTTCCGTCTACTAAATTTCAAATGTTGTTAGGAAAAAAGTGAAAACAACCGGGATATCTAGTGTGGTTATAGATTGGGGATACACGAATACTTTTAGTTGTTAATTAAGATCCTTGGATCGCATCAAGCATAACTGCATAAGGGTAAATTTTGTTTGTGGAGTTGGAGACACTCAATTAGCAGCTGGGGTGGGAGAAAAAATCAGATCAATTTTTCTGTTCACATACAAATTTTCATGTTACCTGAATACAGTCTCTTTTAGTTGTAATCGATGCTTTGATATGATTTCAGGTTCCGATGGGGACAACAATATCGATGAGAATACCCTGAATCTCTCTGGAAAAAATCTGATGCCAGGTACTGTATTTTCTTCTGGAAGTTTTGCCGTTACTAGTGAGTTTACCTTTTCTTATTTTTTACTTAAATGGATCTCTAGTTTTGTTCCATCTTCATCACTGAATGTGATGAGTGCTCTCCAGCCAGCAAAACCATATTTTGCTGCAACATCAAATGCATGATTGATTGCTCGTTGGTTATTTTTGGTTTCTAAAGATATTTTGGTCGCGCTTGTTCTGAATAGTGAACTTAATGAAGGTCTTTGAATAGAGTTAGAGATGATTTCTTGATCCATTGCCATGGCCAAGAAAAAGCCTCATAAATGTTGATGCAAATAAAATGTAATGCTGAGAATACTGGTTCTTTTCTAGATGAAGCATATTAACTGAGATACATTTATTAAATGTCAATGATGAGTTGCATCAGATTATTTGATGCATTAATAATAGATTTAAGTTCAGTAAGTCAGCCTAATATTTCACACACTAGTTGTATGAACAGATGGACTTCCATCTGTAACCCACAAAATATGTTTGCTGATTTGTTCTGTTTTACCAGAATATTTTCAATATGAACATTGTTAAATTTGTTCTTTTAGAGTGTCTGCACTATACTGCGAGGTTTTCTCGTTGTATTAACTATTACCCATTCAGGGGACAAGGAGATCATCAATTTGACTGCACACCAGCTCCACGGATCACTGAAGCATATAAAACTAATTATAAAAGGTATTTCTTTTTTTTTTAGTATAAGTTTTTGCTTTTAAATCTTGTTCCCAATTAAGAAGGAGATTTACTTTGTTAATCTGGCTACTTCGAATTCGATCTTTTTTAATTTTGAGAATGTAGCTGATGCCAATAATAGCAGACCTCTTTAAGCAACCTTTCTTTTGGCAATTGGCTCACTTTCAATTTATAGACCCGGTCTTTATAGCTTCTATAATCATTCTTCTTCTTTTGCCTTTTCTCTTGAAATTTGTTCCTCTTTCTTCTTCCATATATGTCTTCTTCTCTGGTTCCAAACTTATCTCTTGATATTTGTGAACCTCCTTATCCATTTTGCATGTACTAGTGTCGTTTTCAGCTCATGGGTGACATAATTTGCATCTTTGCATTCTTCTAGGTCATTGGAGAGGGCACTTGACAGGACGCTGTATCTTCTCCTATTTAGTACTTTGGATGGTTTGAATGGAGAACCCGTGTGGCACTTTCCGCAGAAGGTATATGAGTCCGAAGAGACATTGCGCAAGGTAATTCTACCTCCAACTTATTGTTTTGCTTCATCAAGTCTTTACCTTCCCTGGAATTTCGATTTCTTCATTTTATAGTTTTGAGTCAAAAAACAAGAACAGTGGCCTCAAATATCTGCAGTGTGCTGAATCTGCTTTAAAATCCGCGATTGGTGATCTTTCCCATACCTATTTTGTTGGAAATGCTCCAATGGGCCACATGGTTAATACAGCACAAAAGGTAATACATTCTCATATTTACTCTCTTTTTTTCTTTCTAAATGTTCCTAATTCTCTCCTTCAATACATTAATATTCTCTGGCAGAAATTCTTTTTCAAATCTCTAGTCCTCGACACCAAGAAGTTTAATATCAGAGAGCAAGAAGATTATGTGTGACCTAGTTTTTGTGTTCTAGTTGGGTAGGTTTTACAGTTTTCGTCGTCTCAAAATTGAGTCACTATTTGTTCCAGTGCAATTTCTGTTACGTGTTTGGCGATGGGAGAAATGGTTGAAAATCCTCATGCAGAAACCGCCCTGAGTAACATCCTGCCCTGTGTTGATCAGAGAACGACAAACCATACTCTGTACAAGAGTAAACAAGTCATCAATGATATTGTGAATATAGTAAATGGATTTGTGTGGTCCGTTGCCAACTCAAACCCCCCTCATCCATCCATGGTATCTGGGTATGTATTATCTGTTTCTACAATGGCTGCTCCATTTTCAGCAAGGACAAAGGTTATCACTTTCCAGCCCAGGTATTTTCTTTATATCATACCTTTCTTATTTCTACAGATATGTGATTGCCAATGCATGCACCAAGAGTTTATGTTATAAGCAGAAGGGAACTGACTTTTCTTTTGTTTTGGGAGCTGGACAACATTCCTATATACAGTGGATGGATACAAAGAGGTTTTCCTTTATGTTATGCTATTTTAGCAAAATAAATATATTTCACATCCACTTGATATACCTATACTTTGTGACAAGTTAACTTAAGCTTATTGCAGATAAACCTGTGCTCCATAGAAAACTGCTATAGATTTTTGCATTATGAATGAGCTTTATGCAAAAAACTTTTCAGTGTCATGACTCCATTTTATTCTCAATTTCGTGTGTCCATGTTGTGCATCTCATTGATAATTTTCTACCGTTTTGTATCTTATATTTGGCCTTTTATCTTCAGGCAATTACTGCTTTCTGTTCGCTTTAATGAACCCGGATGGGAGTGGTCTGGGTGCTTCTTACTTGAGCAATTAGAAGAGGCTGGCTTTCGTTCGCAGTATGCCGTACAGTGAACAAATTAAGCACACAGATGGATTCTCAGCTGGACGAGAAGTGAAGTATGAAGAGGCTACGAGCTTCCAACAGCAGGAGTCTTGGAATGCTTATGTTGTAGATGTTGCATAGTCAGCAGTCAAACTGTAACTTTTCTTGATGCAATTTGATAGCATGGATATATTGTTCAAATCTTGGCTTTTAAGCTTTGCTTTTGAAATTCGAGTTAAACGAAGTTCATTTCATTTGGATTCATAGAAATAGATTAAATATTTCACGGGAGATGCTACAGAATCCACAGAGGTTGTACTGAATTTACAACACATGTTAACTTTATTTGGTGGATTTTATTTTCATTTTTTACTCTAGTTATAATTCAAAGCATGATCTGGAGCTCAAATTCCGTGGAAATAGTTAAAAAACAAGAAATGAGGTTGAGATTTATCAACCTTCACATTTCAGATTTAAAATTTTAAAATAGTTACCTTTTCATATAATATCAATTATAAATAATTAAAAAAGTGTTCTTACCTGAATTTTTTTGTTTTTTATAAATTATCACAATTAGTAGGACAATTTAGAAAACGTATAGAAATATTACAAAAATTCTTTGATATGTGTTAAAAAAGACACACCAACTTGTCTCTAGGGAAATAGAAACGGGCACAAATACTTATGTCATATATTAGGCACAAATAGTATCACTTTCTTGTGTAAAAACTATCACCGTTACGCATATTAACTAACACTTTAATGCACATACTCTACAAATTTTTAAAATAGTTACCTTTTCATATGATATCAATTATAAATAGTTAAAAAGGTGTTCCTACATGGAAATTTTTTTTTATAAATTATCACAATTAGGAGGACGATTTAGAAAACGTATAGAAATATTACAGAAGGGAGGTGCTAAATAGGCAGAATCTGCCCAGGGCAGAATTAAAAATAAAAATTAAAAAATAATTAAAATAGTTTAATTACAGTTTTATCCTTAATTAATTACTACCAACTTTAACCCATTATCTCCACTACTCAATTAATGCATCATGCATCACGCGCAGGTTTTCCTTCTCCCAATATATCATAATTAATTTATAATCATTATTTTATGGATTCCAAAAAATATCTACCCGTTGCAGATTTTAATTTAATTTATGTTTTCATCTCATTATTTTCTTGTTACCAAATTTCATCTTCGTTAATCCATTACTCATATTATTCCAAAGACATATTTTATTTTCATCTTCTTCCCAACTTTCTTTCAAAATCTAAAATAGGTCATTTAAAATCTGAAATATATATTTTTTGTGAAAATTTATGAAATATATTAAGAAAACTGAAATATATATTTCGTGTAAAATAGATAATATATATTATGAAAAATTAAGGAAATAACCTAATAGTATTATTTTTTCGTGAGGATGGTATTATGAAATAACCTAATAGTATGTAACACTAGACTGAGTAGTTCATAATACAATCCTCACAAAACAGTGATACTATTAGAATCAACATCAATACTTGTGAATAGAATCACTAAATCACTAATCCAATTGATAATCACACACCAAATCACTAAATTTATCATAACATAGAGTTTTGGTAAATATGAGGATGTGTGAGTACTACAAGTGGATATGACTACTATAAGTATCACAAGTAGAATTTCAACTAACATGTAACATAACGAGTAATCTTTTCGTACAACAAGTGTATATGTTTGAACTATTTTTATTTTTTGTATCTAATCTAAGAATTTTAAACTAAAATAGATAATTTCTTGCAAAACTTTTATTTTTAATAGTAATGGTATTAGTACTGCTAGTGATCTTTCAATTAAAGTCACTAATGGTTTTACAAGTAACATCAACAATAGTATTCCATCTAGTGGATAATTTGCTTATTATTGTTATTCAAATTGAAAATCCAACGCTTAAATAACTAATACTTGCTAAATATTACGAAAAAAATAAGGAAATAACCTAATAGTATTACTCTTTTGTGAAGATGGTACTATGAAATAACCTAATAGTATGTAATACTAGACTGAGTAGTTCCTAATAC
>JAPKLY010000547.1:204621-227421 GCA_026898435.1 Prunella vulgaris
TCCAACACTTAAATAACTAATACTTGCTAAATATTATGAAAAATTAATGAAATAACGTAATAGTATTACTCTTTTGTGAGGATGATACTAGGAAGTAACCTAATAGTATGTAATACCAGACTGAGTAGTTCCTAATACCATCCTCACAAAACAATTATGTACTATTCGGATACCAACAATAATATGTATATTATATTATAAAAAATTCTTCATTCAATTAAAGCTAACAAAATATGAAATAATAGTCAAAATCACAATTGTAAACTAGTTTTTTAAGATAAAATAATAGCTGCTACGAAATAATAGTCTAAATAGATAGGGAGACAACTTCAATCATCAAGATTCGTCTAAGTTGCCTTCAAGTTTCCATTTCAGTTCGACTTGTATAGTAGTCGAAGAACCCATCATTTTTCTTTCAGCATAGTCTCTTAAACCTTCATCATCTTTTATTTCACAAGGATCTCCATTATAATCAACACCGTTACTTTGTAAACTTCTTTTAGTATTCCACCCAATTATACCCTTTCCCATTATCCCCAAGTCAATCCTAATTCAAAGAAAATATTAATATGTTAGAAAATTTAATTATTAACACACCTTACATTAATGGTGTTTTTCCACCTGCGAAAAAGCTTACTGATGATGATGTACAACAAAATCTGCACAAAGAACAACTGGGCGCTGACCCCAAAGATGCATATACAGTCACCAGAAATTTACTTCTTGCCAATAGAGAAGCAGCTAAATTGTACAGAAATAAGTTTAAGGTTTGCTAATTAATTCATTCATTAAGGATATTATGTTAAAAAAAATCTTGGTTAAAAAAAATAATTTTAATTAAACTTCATGATTAAAAAAAAATCAAGTTAAGCTATTTATAAATTATTCCTATATATGTTTAATCTGCAGGAAGTTCAAAAGGGCAAAATAGGTATTGTACTGAACTCAAATTGGTGTGAGCCTCTGGATAAAAACTCAGAAGCAGACAAAGTAGCATCTAGTAGGGAAATGAATTTTATGCTTGGATGGTACTAATTCAGAACTTTAATACTATTATTATTATTATTTTGTTTGGATTTACTTTCATATTTATTGGATCAATTTGTATAGAATTATGCTCTAATTTTAATTGGATCTCCATTAATAAATAGTGATTTTTGGGTCAAATAGGGAGTCGTAAAGAAATAAACTTTTTGTTTAATCCAATTGTGAAGGTTTCTGGAGCCTGTATTGTACGGTCATTATCCGAAGAGTATGGCAGAATATGTAGATGGAAACAACCTCACTCCTTTTACAGAAAAGGAATCCCAAATGCTAAAAAATTCCATAGATTTTCTTGGTCTAAATTATTACACAGCCCAATATGTTTCTGATGATCCCCATGAGAAACGTCTAGGCTACACTTACGATCAGAAGCTCAAAATCAGCAGTAAGCTAGTTTCATTACAAATTAATTAATTAAATGTTTCCCTAATTCATAATTAAATTACTGCATGATCCCATCTTAAATTAAAAGTTTCTTTAATGCAACTATTCGAGATGGCATAGATATCGGACCAGTCGTAAGATTCTTCTTTCATATTATATGGTTTAATAATTAATTAATTACACACAAAATATTCTACGTGTTTTTATGCATGAAACTCTCTCATACATAAAAGTATGATATTTTCATGCAATATACTTTTACTTTCTTAATTAATCTACTGATCATTTATACATATGTTCTAACAATATTGAGTTCATATTTAGTCATATGGATCACCATGGCTGTACATAGTTCCATGGGGGCTTTATGCCATGTTGAAACTTGATACGTATAACTATCTCAACTATTAATAAATAAAACCTTCTGTTAGTAATGAACTTGAGATTCGATCTAACTCTCTTTTTTGGCAGTCTTTGTCAAAGTTCAATTTCAGTGTGAGGGGTATTAGTTATTTTATTAAAATTTATTAATTGTTTTATGAAATGGTATTGTTGTAAATTAATTTCCCAGTGAAATTGATTCGCACAATACCAATTCTCTCATTTTATATCAGTTTATCCCAAAAAAATAAACTCAAGTGATGAATTTTAAGTGGAGTGCTTCTCTTTCCTAGAATAAGAAAACTTAATTAGGTTCACACACAAATTAAAATGAAAACACATACCAAATGCATCTTCGATACTTGCTTAATTGAACCTGCTGATGCATTTTTCTCTCCCTTATACTGCAAATTATGTAGTAACTCATTGTTTGAATCGAACCCAAATCTTTCATACCAAATTACAACACTTTCTAGAAAAATTTCGATCAAATTATAAAAAACTGATAAGTAAAATTCAACTGATAATCATGTACTACCTTCCAAATAGTGTGGTTTATAGCCTAAATTTTGTTCTTTATTAGTCAATATCACCTTTTTTTTTTCTTCATTCATTCACATATACCCCACATAAAGATCTCTGTATTTTTTTTTAATTAAGAACATTTTTTATTCTTCATTTCATACTTTTTATTTTTTTATTATCTATCGTATCTTTTATAAATACCATAAATTATTATTTCATTAATTGACAGAAGATAATATTGTTTAAATTTTATGCTCCTTAATTTTTATGGTAAATCTCTATAAAAACACTTATTGGTAACACTATTGTAAGGCTATTACATCCAATTAAGCATGTTTATAAATCTGAGCTCTATATTTGCCAGCCTATGTATGATGTCTTTAAAGTTCAAAGACTCTACTAAAGAGTAAAGACAAAATGCAATATAAATAGTTTGCATTACCTGGACGCACAACTTGTTTGTGGGGATATAGCAAACAGTTCTGCATGTTTCAACTGTTACTGATCATATATCATCTACTCACGAATAAATTCCACCTTGCATGATTGATACCAAAAAATGGCATATCTTCTTTTTGGTTTGTTTGCTTACCTGATGTCCACATCCAAGCAAGAGATCTCGTCTGTTGAAGAAACAGACAGGGCACCTCTGCAGCATCAGAGATTAGTATCAGCAAGAATCACCAAAGAATGCTAAAACACAACAAAAAATGGAAATATCAACTATTAAATCTACCCTATTTGAAGAACTCTCAGTTGAAACAGGAGAAGGTGGGCATGAGCTTGTGAAGTTGTGACTGGAGCTGTTTGTCGGGGAATAATGGGACGAAGAAGCTGATCTCCAGATTCGCGTTGGAGGTGGCAACGGAGCGACTCTGTGGTGCCCTCTCCGTGTGCTGCGACAAACTTATTTCAATTAGTTAAACATATCATCAGAAGACTGAGTTGATGAATCCAGTATGCCATGTAAAAGTGAAGTAACATCAAGAGATGGAGTTCTTGAGTTGCTTGGTATTGAATAGGGATCTCCATTAATGCAGAGAGGGCAAAACCAGCTTCCTTCTGAGCCAAAGGCACATTTCTAGACATGATTTATGTGATAGGCAAGAATCCATGCCTCAAAAACAACTCGCACGCGATAGTAAGAGAGCTCACCCGAAAGGCTTTCGCTGAGGGAATATTCGTCTCCAGTCTCTGTATTCCAACATGATAGGCAAGAATCCATGCCTAAAAAATCTGAGGATAAGAATAAAGGATCAATAATCATTGCAAAGTAGTTAATCATCAACAGTACTATTCTGTTGTTTAATCAAAAATGGAAATTGATGTGATCACTTCACACAAACAGCTTAATCAATTAACTAATGCTGGTTTACCCTACAAAGATTCTCTCTCTCTCTCTCATAAAAGAGAGCGATCATTTACCAGGTGAAGGAACAGAGAAATCAAGAAAGTTCAGCAAAAACACCTGCAGAAGAGAGGCAAAACTAGACTGTGAGCTCCAAAATCAAATAAGAATCAACCAAATAGAAATCCCAGTAAGCCCATCAGTCATCAAAAGCAATCCAACAAAAAAAAAGATGAAAAACAAGAAACAGAAAAGCAATCTCTTCACACTAAAAAAAACAAAAATAAAAAAACAAGAAAACAAATAAGAATCTTTATTCTTGGCTACTTATAAAAAGGAACCCACCTCCAGAAAACCCACAAACTTTACAATGATTCCCCAACTTCACAATCAAGAAAATGTAATTAACATCACTTGCGCAGAGCACCAAGGGTGAAGTGACATTCTCTGACAGTGAAATAGGCGCTGCTTAACTGCGGTTACTGAGATGAGCATAACTGAGAATCTTAATTGTGTGGAGGATATTACCCTAAAAAATATCTGTGATAAGAATAATTAGAAACGTATATCCCATGGCTGGGTAAAATCCCAAACTTTGTTGAGATGCAGCATCACTATGGTGATTCCTCTTTTCTTCTAAGATTAATGGTTTTGATACCATGTAGAAAAACGTTAGACTCCATAGATTCATGCAATTTAGAAATAAGAAAGTAGAATTGTTATTTCAAATAAAGCTCTGTATATTATCTCATATTAAGGTGCGCATAACAAAGGCCAACATATAGAGAAAGCAACATGGCGTGTGTTATTGTAATCTCCAAAAGAATTCTAAAATCGTAACAGAATGAGATGAAGTGATTATAAGAGTGAAATTATAAGTCAACTGATGTAGATTCAAATATCAGAATTCCCATCTATTTTAAACTTTACACATGAGCATGAAAAATTGGTTACATCTAATTTTAATTCAACATTTTTTAGTAGTAGGTTCATTCGAGCATATTATACGAGGCACCTTCTGGAAAACATGGCCGCAGCCACCTAGAAGAGTGTGATTCAGGCAAACTCAAATGAACATACAATGCAGCAGCAGAATAAGGTCTCCTTCACAAAAAGAAAACTGGACAGTAAACATAGCACACAATAATCATGGACAAATTACATCTGAATATTATGATCAAATCAAAACAAGTTTTCAAAATGTCCAATTTCTTCTCCAAGTTGCGCCTTTACGCCGTCGCCGGCGTCATCAAGGCTGGTTCTACCTCCTCCTCCTCCTCGCGGAGCACGACGGTCGACAAGCACCGCGGCGCGCAGCCGTTTTGGTGGTCACCGATGGACTTCCAAATCGAGAAATTGAAGCTGCAGAGTGATCAAAACATGGAGACAAAGCTTCTCCTTTGCATTAAGCGCCATGATTCGAAGCTCTGCTTCAACAAATCCATCGTCGGGAAAGTTCAGGTTCTTGTGAAATCGCTATTCGAAGATTAACGATTGAATTCACGGGGAAATCAATGGCGAAACACCCACATCCTTTGCGATTTAACCCTTCCGTCGGCATATTGGAAGTGAATTTTGAAATGAGATGAAGGGGATTAGGGTTCTAATGGATGTAAATATTAATTTTTAAAACATAAATTTTAATTTAATTAAAATATATTAAGATATAATAATATTTTAATTAAAAAGGTTAATTTGGTAATTTTAATTTAATTTAATAATATTAATTAATTTTTTTAACAGTGCGATTGTTTTATGCATAGTGCAATTGCCCTAGTGCAAAAGGCAATCTCTTCAAAATAATATTGTACGTTGGATCATGAATCTAACGGTATCTAGGGGGTTTACTGACGTCAGGAAGGGCGAAGCCTTCCTGACCATAGAAGAACCCTTGTTAGTATTATTGTTAATATTGTTAGTAATATTATTTGTATTATTGTTAATATTGTTATTATTATTGTTAGTATTGTTAGTATTGTTGTTAATATTGTTAGTAATATTATTAGTATTATTGTTAATATTGTTAGTATTGTTAGTATTATTGTTAATATTGTTAGTATTATTGTTAGTATTATTGTTAGTATTATTGTTGATTGGGAATTGAATTGAATTGATTGGGAATTAATTGAATTGAATTGATTGGGAATTAATATATATTTTTGTTTGAATTGTTTTGAATCATTAAATTGAATTGTTTATTTGTACATTTTGGTATAGATGAAGTCAACAACCCGATCAGATTGAGGGTGACGGTCAGAGGAGAGGTAGAGGGAGAGGGAGGAGGCCACGAGTCCTCCCTTTACCTGAGATTCGAGCCCCCGAGTGTCTGCTGCCCCTGCCCTGCCAGTCTAATGAGGCCGGATCTTCATCGCGGCAACACCCTCTACGGGAGACCCGGGAGTACATTGAAGTAAAGGAGGGACAGTAAGTTAATTAATAATTTATTTTATTTTGTTGTTATATAATAATTCCTATATAATAATTCCTATATTAATTTTTTTATTCAGCTTGCTTCCGGGCCACACGGTCACTGAGCACGTCACGATGTGCATTATGAGGGTCACTTGGCCTTATGGAGTTGGATCGTGGACTGGTGTACCTGGGCCCACGAGGAGAGCGATGTTTGACGAGTTTAAGGTATAAAATTATTAATATTTGCGTAATAATTAATATTTTTATTAATTATTAATATTTGAGTAATTAATTGTTGGGAATTGTTTGAATTGCAGAAATTGTGCTTTTGGGATCCGGCAGACAACGTTAGGGTGGAGGAGTTATGGTTCAATAGAGCACAGGGCCGGATGAAAGAAATCGTCTCCAAGATGAAGAAAGCATGGATACTTAATGGGGAGACGGTTGACTTGGGGAAAGACGGTGATGGACGGGTGATCTGGGACGGATTGGTGGGTTACTGGACTAATCCAGCACAAAAGGAGAGGGCTCGTAAGGCGCGAGAAAATCGGATGAGCAACCCGAACGAAGAAGGAGTCGTCATACATCGCGGTGGCTCCCGGACCGCCTACGAGCACGGGCTCGCCTTCGTAAGTATTTTCATTTATAATTCTAAATTTATAATTAATTATTATATTTAAATAAATTATTATAATTAATTAAATTAATTATTATATTTAATTAAATTATTATAATTAATTAAATTTATAATTAATTATTATATTTAATTAAATTATTATAATTAATTCTTAAAGGAGAAAGCGTACGGACGGAGGCCCAAACTCTTCGAGTCTCTTTCCATTCTTCACCCAGTGAATGAGACTGGGAAATCCACGTATGCCCGCACCACCGAGCTTCACGTAAGTATTTAATTAGAATGTACTACTAAATATATTTTAATTATTCTATTTAAATAAAGTTAATATTTTATTTTGTTTAATTTCTGAACAAGTTTAGAACTGTTCTCGTGAGGCTCGGACACAAGAGTCACCTACCCCTATTGATGAGGACCGCCTCTATGTTGATTTGGCCGGAGTCAATAGGGGTAAGATACTAGGGTTGGGAGCTTACAGTAAGGTTGCCCGTCAGACGCACCGCCGGAGCTCAGCATCATATTCTATGTCCTCTCATCCTGACATCAATCTCTAGTAGGAAGTGGCCGAGTTGAAGGACAAGTTGTCCAAGCAAGAGAGAAAAGAAAGGAAGATGCAGGCTTGGTTGACTCAAGTTTCTCAAGCTACTATATTCCACTTCCGGAGGACTCCGATGATGAGGCAAATACCGGTACGGGTGGTGGTGCTAGTACGGGTCGTGGGAATGAGGGTGCCGATGGTGGGATCTTGAAGGATGGGAGCCCGATTTTAATTCTAACGGCTAGTTATGTTGAACAATATTTTTTTTAATTGAATATTAAGTATTTTAACTTTTTATTAATATATTTTGAATGTTTAAAATTTTATGTTTTACATCAAAATTATTTTTTATGATATCAAATTGTAGTAATTTAGAATATTCAAATTTGTGGCTAATTTGGTGTTACATACAATTAATTGAATAAAAATGAACAAATTAAAATTTTGGTATTGTAAATTATTAAATTTATAACATTACATTTTTATGGTTGAAATATATATATATATTTATATTAAGTATCAAAGGATTAATTTGATGAATTTTATAAAAAAACGAGACACAATTTGGAATTATATACTATTAATTGCAAGAAGACGAATAAAAAAAAAAAAGAAGAGAAATGTAAATTATAAAATTTATAAGATTAACAAAATTTAATGAAATATAAATACATTAATAAATTAGAGACGAAAAGGAATTAATTTGATGGATTTTAAAAAACGAAAGTAACAAGTGTCCTAGTGGAACAGCCACCTCTGAGATGCCCAGAGGTTGCGAGTTCGACTCCTTGTAGGCACAAAGTTTACAACATTTATTCTGAGCCAAATAAGGCTCACATAAAATATGTGATGATATGGTTAAGATGCTGGGTCCGTGTCCAAGTGGTTCGAGCCCAGCCAGCCCTCGAAAGGGCCTGGGTTCGAACCACCTTGGCCACATTTTTTTTGCTACATAAAAGTTTAGCGACCGCCAAAAGAGGTTGCAAAATTAAAATAAAATTTATTATTATAAATATTTAAAATAAATAGCGACCGCTTAAAGCGGTCGTTAATATAAAATTAGCGACCGCTTGAATTAAAATAAAATATATTATTATAATTAATTAATATAATTAGCGACCGCGTAACGGCGGTCGCTAATATTAAAAACCCAAACCGGGTTAATACCCGGACTTTTTTTCTGACCGCTGTTGCGACCGTTTGGCGGTCGTAAATTAGCGACCGCCACATAAAAGCGTTCGCTAAATTTTTGCGACTGGTGTTTTTGCGACCGCCACACAAAAACGGTCGTTTATGACAAGATCTCACATATAATTTAATTAGATAAATATCATAAATTAAATATGTAGAGATTATCCCGAAGATGTTGCTTTTAACATATTTAAATTTAAATATATTTTCTTTTCCCGCAATTATATATAATATATAAGGGATATATTTAGGCATTAAAAGAATCATCAGGAAGTACCAAATCTTGTAAACCGGCAAAATTTGTAATTTCGTCTATATTTCTTAATTCGACTAGCCTTAATTTTGAATTTATAACAATCAAATTATCACAAATTTTAATATACAATATTGCACCGTATATCACCCGTGCAGTATACCTAAATAAAAATTTGCGAATCCTTAGCGGATCAAATTAAATCCAATAAAAATTTCAAGAAAAATTCTCGACAGTCCCATAATGTATACTACATAAACATAGGAATGATACTGTAAGGCAAAATATGTGTTACTACATCTTAAAAAATTAATTTTTTGTACTTTTAAAATAACTATAAGAATAATATGTGTTTTTACAAGAACAAATATGTGTTTCTTAATTTCTTTTTCTTTTTTTATTGATTTTATGTTGACAATATGTTGTTAATATAATAATACCTTACATGTGTTGCTATATCTCGGCATTCCCCGATTGTATACTACATGAACACATATGTGTTACTGTAAGGCTGTTGATGAAAGAAGTTACACCGACAATTAAGGATGAATTAGTGGCACTTAATTAAGGATTAAGGAGGGTCTTGATTATGTTGTGATTGTAGGCGAGCAAGAGTAAATTGAGTGAGCAAACCTACGAGGCCAAGTCAAAGCTGCTCGCCACCTTGCTCGCCACTTATCCTGAAGGCATGTGTCCAAAGTCCAACAAAGGGGAGCACAAATTAATGTTGCTCGCCAAGGCTGCTCGCCCAGCACCATAGTTAAGGCCAACAAGGTAATCAATCAAGTTCGAGTGGTAGAAGCAGATAATGCTGCTCGCCTAATGCTCCCTGAAGAGGCGAGCAGATCAAGATCCGGCCCGGATAAGGGGTGACTACCACATTGAAGGCTACTCGCCCAAGAAGTTATTGATGCCCCAGCAGAGGGGACAAGTAGGCTAAAGGACAGATTAGTCTTTTTAAGGGTCATTAGTATGTATAAGCCTAAGATAGTGACAAGTGGAGGACACTTGTCACTAAATTAGGCTAATTAGCTTAGATTAATGCCACATCACCCATGCAAGGGTATAGATAGACAAATTGTAACACTTGAAAGGGGTTTCCAACTTCTCTCCAATACATGAATATTTTTCTTAATTTTCTCTCTCTACTTTTCTCTCTCCACTTTTCTCTCTACATTTACACAATATCATATTAATTCCCGAATTTAGGTTGTTTGGATGATTACATGTGAACAATCAGCCACATAATTAGTCTTATTAACTAGATCACTCAATAATTTGGCGCTAGAAGGAAAGCCGCGTCCGAACCTCCGGTTAATCGAAAGTTGTGGAGAGAGAAAGATAAAGGTTTAAAGACTTGAAGATATACATTGATTCTTCAAGAATCTAGGCCCATAATTCTGCAAATCACTTTTACAAGCCTTAAGAAGAAACAAGTTGTGGAGGTGAAAGTTAGGGATCTTCAATCGCTTTTGTGTCAAAAGATCGTAATCTTTAAGCACACACGGCTAGAAATGATGTCGTTTGATAAGGACTTTCAGCACGCAATTTGCAAACGACGATGAGGCACACGTACGAAAGCTCTCATGGTGAATCACGTACCACCTCAACTAGCAGGAGGTGGAGAGGCAAGAATATACACGAATGTCGACCATTAGGGCCTGCACAAGCTGTACCTTCACCTATTGCGCCGGTCGAACCACAAATTGAGGTGGCCCTGGAGTCCATGATGAAGACCCCGGAGGATGTAGAGCGAACAATGGCTGGATTGAAAGAAATTCAAAAACAACAAGCATTAGCTGCTGGCCCACTCATGATCCAAGCGGCCCCGACTGAGACAAGGTGTAACACCAGAACAAGCTATCACGCGCAGGAGCAAGAGGCGAGCTTTGGGCGAGCACCCCAGGCAAGGTCAAAAGGAAAGTAAAAAATGAGTGATCGACTAGGTCCACAGGACAGACGAGCAACGGGCGAGCGAGAGCATCCCCACCACGAGAGATCCCGGTAAAGCCACCGAGAAAGGCTAGGCCATCAATCAGCTGGTGGGGTGATCTGGGTCTACATACCCCCAGGAACCGTACCCATCAGAAACTAGGGCCCCAAGGAGATCGGTGCAGGAAAGGTTGAGATGACAAGAATCAGAAAGGCTAGGACCACATGGGGTGAGCAACATGCAGCGACCAATGCGGGAGGCAGCCCGAAGTGAGGGACTACAGTAGGCTGCGCATCACCAAGCAGTGCACCCTGAACAGCCTCGAGAAGGGGAGTCGCCCCTAGATGAAATAGAAAATTTAAAAAAAAACTGTCGAGGACCTGTTGAAGCAGGTGGCAAGCAAGGAAAGGATAGAGACCCTGATATCATTGCCAACATCCCCGTTGTCCACGACAATCCTGACAGCTCCAATATAGAAGAAGATCCAGTTCCCATCTGTAGTATTGTACCAAGGGGTGTCGGATCCCAAAGTCCACATATCAAAGTATGCGGATTACATGATATCGATGGGGGCGTCGAATGCTACCCAATGCACGAATTTCCCTCTGACCTTGGGAGATAGAACACATAGATGGTTTTCGGCCCTTGCACATCCGAGACCGCCTAGGCAGCCGCCGAGGCCGTCTTGGCACCGCCTAAATGACCATTACTCTTTTTTTTTTCAACTTAAAAGTTAGAACTGAAATTAAAAAATAAAAACTAATTTACTAAATTACTAAAAAATGAAAGTTTAATTGAACTACTTCATAATTTATTCATTCAATGTATTTTGCTCTTTTTGTGTTTCATTTAGAAATTGGACAATGACGTATTATGATAGTTTTTAACATTTTGTTGACTTTTTATATTTTGTGGTAGTTATTAATTATGTTTTAAATTTATAATTTATCTATAATGTATATTTTTATTAATATATATTTAGAAAAAAAATTAATATTAATTAAAATATAAAAAATAAAAAAAAATTGGCACCGCCAAGGCGCCTTGGCGCTTGGCGGAACTCGACCGCCCGCCGACCGCCAAGAGCCATTTGCACCCTTGATTATGAATATGTTGTGAGGATGAGAGACTCTTTCTACAAATGTGGAGGAGACCCTTTGTTTAAAGGGGTCAACCCTAATATGAGTAAAACTCCTATATGGCCTTATGATTTGGGCCTGTCACAATTATATACAATAAAGTCCTATATTATTACATTGAGGTAATTCGGTCAATTTAGGGGTAAATCCCGGTTCGGAGACCCAAAATTGTATATTTCTTTCCACAACAAATATGCAACTTAATAAATGGGTGATAAACAAAGAATAATTTATAATACCTGAAGAACAACTAAATAATATTCGAAGGATAGTTAGTAATATCCCAAGAATAACTCACTAATACCCCTGGAACAAATCTATAATACCTGAAGAACAAAGTTAAAAATACCAGAAAAACAACTCAACAATACCCTAAGAACAAGTCTAAGTAATATCCCAAGAACATTAACTCACGAATACCCTAAGAAAAACTCACCAATACCTTAAGAACAACTTTATATAATGTTCCAAGAACAACTCACTAATACCCTAATAACATGTCTATAATACCCGAAGAACAAGTTAGTAATACCCCAAAAATTAATAACTCACTAATACCTCAAAAACAAGTAATACCCCACAAATAATTCATCAATACCCAGTCACCAAAAAATACATAGCTCAGCGTGTACTGTGTATTTTTAAAAAATAAATTAAAGTTAAAATTGAAATTAAAATCAAGGTGCATCCTATACACTTAGGTGCATATAAGTTTTTGCGTTATTTTTTATTTTTTAATCGTAACAAAATAAATTTATGAAATATTATTTCTTGATTTCATTTGTTGATAAAGGCATATAAGCTCAATGATTAAAGAGCCATTAAGGTATAAATAAGCCGAACTGTAAGTTGCTCGCTTAGTTGCTCGCCAAGCTGTTCGACGTCCTGCTTGCCCAAACATGGAGGTGTCGAAGCAACGAGCCTGCATGGTCATTCCCTAGTTGCTAGCCCAAGTGCTCGCCATGTTGCTCGCCAGGTTGCTCGCCTGAGCCCTGGTGGAACAAAGCAACAAGTCCACATGGCCAGGACCAAGTTGCTTGCCACCATGCTCGCCTTCTTGCTCGCTGGCCTACTCACATGACTCAGTGGTGATAAGGTATCAAGCCACGGGGCTAAGCTAAAGGTGCTCGCCACCATGCTCGCCTACTTGCTTGCCCAACACGGAGGTAGCGAGGCACCAAGCCACAAAGTCATGCCCCAGATGCTCGAGTGTCTGCTCGCCATGTTGCTCGCCCCAGTGCTCGACTATCTCTCCCAGGAATGAAGATACGAGATGTCCAAAGAACCTGTAAGGAAGGTATAGGTCGTAAGGGTTAGAGTTAGTGGGGCAAGTTATTAAGGTGGTGACAAGTGGAGGACACTTGTCACCATTAGAGGCTATGTGGCCTAAAAACATGCCACCTCACCAATAAGGAAGTATAAATAGGTGAAAACACCTCATTTGTAAGGATCTGAAATCCTACACATAAGAAAGACATTACAAATATTCTCACACTACAATTCTATCTACAATCCACTTAATTATCCAAAATTACATCTTTTTATTATTGTTTGAGTGATTTTCATAGATTAATTAGCCACATAATCTTTTACTTAACAAAATTGCTCAACAATTTGGCGCTAGAAGGAGGGTCAGAACCTCCGTCGATCAAAAAATTCAAGTTCGTTCTTCGTTTTCTCAAGAACAACCATTCAAGTTTTGTGAATTGTGTGAAGAACAAAAGGGTAATCTTCAATTGTAAGTGTTTTTGAGAAAAACTCTTTATTTTCGAGAACACGAACTAGAAAAGATTTCTCTTAAGAATTTATTTCCCAAACATAATTTCACCAAAAATGACGAGACGTACGTACGATGATTCCCATGACGAATCCCGCACCACATCAACAAGTCAGAGGTGGAAGGGGAAGAAACCTTCAGAATGCCAACATGCCGGACAAGCCCATGTTCCAGCTTTACCAGTGGCACCGGTTAGACCCCAAATTGAGGACACTTTGGAGTCGATGGTAAAGACACCCGCAGACATCAAAAGGGCCATGGCAATGCTACAGCAATTGCAGAGAAAACAGATGGTGGTGGCTCGTCAACCCGTGATTCAAGCGGCCCCGACGGAAACAAGGCGTGAGACAAGGACGAGTTACCACGCCCAGGAGGAAGAAGCTAGTAGCGGACATGTTGCCCCGAAAAACTCAAAAGGCAAATAGAAAATGTGCGATCGCCTGGGACCCCAACCCAGACGATCTGATCAGCGAGCAGATGGGCGACCAGCTGGGCGAGCAGTAGAGCAGCCCAGGTACCATGAGGGGTCACAAGGTGATAGACACAACGAGCCGAGTCACCACTCGGAAGGTGGAAGATCTGGATACTCACAACACCAAGAAACTTGTGAGTCGGATGCGAGACATCAGCGAAGGCCCGTCCAGGACCGGTTGAGGAGACGGGCGTCCGAGAGGTTAGGCCCGAATGCTGCAAGTAACCTCCAACGACCACACCGAGAGGTCGCCCGAAGTGAGGGACTGCCGGGGGCAGCACGTCAATATGAGGTGCACCCGGAATAGCCTCGAGGATGGGATCGTCTCGAGGGTCGTCAGTTTTGGAGATTGAAAAACTGAAGAAAACGGTGGAGGACTTACAGCAACAAGTGGCCACCAAAGACAAAGTTGAGACGTACACTTCCCTCCCGATTTCACCATTGTCTACAACCATCCTCACGGCACCGATCCAGAAAAAGATACAGTTTCCGTCACTGGTACTGTATGAAGGAGAATCCGACCCCAAAGTCCACATTTCAAAATATGCTGACTACATGATATCAATGGGGGCATCAGATGCGACACAATGTCGAAACTTCCCTTTGACCCTGGGTGACCGTGCCCATAGATGGTTTTCGGCATTGGCACCAGGCTCCATACAATCATTCGGCCAGCTTACTAGGGAGTTCCTATCCCATTTCTCGGGATTCAGAACATACATAACACAAAAACACCGACTGGCCAATATTTCACAAGGAGCGGAGGAGACTGATCAACAATACTTGGAGCGCTTCAACAAGATCCTTTTAGAAGGTGAGTCGGTCAGCGATGATACCAAAGTTTTCACTGTTATGGCGGGTTTGCGTAAAGGAACGGACCTGTGGAGGGAAATTCATTTATCCTGTCCTACTACATACGCCGAATTCCGCCATAAAGCCGGAGCTATGTGGCAATGCAGGAGGCCATGGCTAAACAATTGGGCACAGAGATGGACGAGAAGAAAAGCGGAAAGAAACCCAGTGGTGGTGGGTACAAGGCTCCCAAAAATCTTAAGTCTTTCGGGGATGCAACGGAATATAAAGAGAAACTCAATCAAGTGCTGACCACCACAATCGACCATGTCTTCACAGCTGTGAAGGACCAAGACATGATTGCAGCCCCTCGGAGGATCAGACAAAATAGAAGCAAGCTAAACCCAAACAAGTTCTGCGCTCATCATCAGAGTATCGGACACTTCACTAGTGAGTGTCGTGACATCTTGAAATAATTATTGAAATATTATGAAGACGGGAAGCTTGCGGAATTTGTTAAGAAAGCTCCGGGAAAAAGGCAACGATTGCCGAGACAAGGGGGGTCGGATGATGAAGATAGTGATGAAACAGAAAGGGCCCCGAATAGGCAGATGCGAAGAGGACCACCTGCATTGCCAACACATCAGGAGCCCAATCATGAGATCCATGTGCTCGAAGAGATTGGCTCGCCCGGCATCAAAAAGACAAAAGAAGGTGAAAATACGGGCGATCAACCAGGTGCAAGAGACGGGGTCTGGGTCAAAGGTGCTGGCGAAACCGACTACAGATTTGGCGAAACCGACTTGAAGGAATCCTGACACCGCACAACGACTCTTTGGTCATCAGCGCAAACATCATAAACACAAGAGTGCACCGGCTGCTAGTGGATACAGGAGCATACACGAACATTCTTTTTAAGAAAACACTAGATCAGCTAGGAGATTACGAGTCTTATATAGAAGACTGTAATCATAAAATAGTGGGGTTCGGAGAAGCTGTGACCGTCCCACTGTTAATGAAATAATCGACATGCGTGCTTAAGGAAGTAATTAACCAAGTCCGGATTGACGTGTCCAAGAGAATTGATCAAGCACGAAGAAGAAACCAGATCGAAGAACGCTCTGACGAGTCACCAATTATTAATGAAGTAACTTGGTGACGAGTCAGCAGCTTCTAAGTGAAGCAGGCTGCTGATCAGCAGCTTATGATGAAGCAGGCTGGTGACGATCCAACAGCTTGTATTTTCTATATAATGTAACCGAATTCATTCGAATAAAGGATGAAATTTTTACCCTAACGAAGTTCTGCTCGAACGACGAACTTATATAAACGTCTTACCTGCTTACTCATAAAACCTCGCATGTTCGTCTATTCCAGTTTATTGTTGGTGTAATCGTTGTTATTATAGCCGCATAATCATGTTTACGAAAATTACATCAACATTTTGGCGCTAGAAGGAGGGTATCGAACCGTCATTTCGAAAAAAAAAACATGCAAAGAAGGAATTGAGGTAGCGTGATTCGTGAGGAATCCTGTTGTAGAGGAAAGTTTTGATAATTTGAAAATTGTATGGCAAATATTTGGAGTTTATTATTGCCATTAATGGAAGCAGCCGAGAAGTAATCCTCGCCGCCACTGGAATCACATGCCACCGTTGGAAATTACTCCGCCAGGAACTAAAAGCCGACGTTGGAAATTAATTCATCTATTATCTTTGCCGCCGGTGGAATCGCATGCAGCCGCCGACCATAAGCCGTCGCCGGAATTGACGTTCACGGGCTCTCAATCTTCTGCTAGCGAACCACCATGCAGCGGCGCCACCTTCGAACATCGCCAACAATCGCACTCCATTACCCAGAATTCTTAGCCGTCGGTTCTAGAAATATACCGTGGTATTGGTGTGAACATATTGAAGGTTTCTTGCGGAATAGCCAACTTCCGTTGCAGCAGGAGGTGGACGACTTTGTCGCAGCAGGAGGTGGATGGATATGGCAGAAGGCGGATGGATATGGAGGAAGTGGGTTTGACTCGGTCAATAATAACGTCTAAAGGAGTTGTTCGCTCGTATACCTGTTCGCCGCTGAAGGAATCCTCCTTGTGCACGAGATGTTCGCCGACACGACCTGTTCGCCACAAGGAGACCTGCTCGCTGCGAGAGCTCCTCGCCGCAACGAGCTGCTCGCCTGTGGGGCTGCTCACCTTGCGGGCTACTCGCCGCGCGGGCTGCTCGCCGAAGCATACCTGTTCGCCGGCGCCTGAAAAGGTTGCCCGCTCCTTACCTGTTCGCCATAAAAATAAGGAGCTACTCGCCTATACGAGCTGTTCGCCGCGCAACCCAGCGCATGTTCGCCGCATCGAAGGATGCTTGCCCTCAGGGGCTGTTCGTCAACAAGAGCTGCTCGCCAAAGTCCATAACGGAGCAGTTCGCGAAGAAATATAACAAGTTATTCGCTGCCACGGCAGTTCGCCGCCTAAACGCCAAAAGAAGCTGCTCGTCCGAAAGTGCTGCTCGTCCAATATGTTATTTGCGGCCAAAAATATTCGAAGGCCGTTCGCCAAGTTATGAAGCCTGTACAATAGGCTGTTCGCGAACCCAGCTGTTTGCATATTCAGTTGAAGTCGCCGGCGTCAGAGGAAAGAGTCGAGGCGTGCAAATGTGCTGTGTATAACCAAAGGGATGAGTTTTCCAATCTGAAATCGAGGATGAGAACGTTTGCTGCAGTAATTGGGAGGAGCTTCAATAACTACCCACTATTATTAGTGGGTTGACCAATTCAAACAAGTGGGTTGCATACTTTGACCATCAATTTGGTCCCTTTTGAAGACCCAGATTTGGAAATAATTAGCTCAAGGAATTCAAGGGCCTCTCCAGCATATTGGGCCTCGTTAAATTGCTGAAACCACCAAAATTGGGCCTGATTAAATTTAATTAAACCCAATAATTAATAGTCCATCTCAAATAAATTAATCTTGCAAATTTAAAATTAATTATTTGCAGGATTAATTTGAGAAGAATAAAAAATTACTTTTTCGAGTAATTAAATTCCCCGAGGAAACAATTGTTTTTAAACAATTAATTCCAGAGGAAAAAATTATTTCTTAAAATAATTAAATTCCCAGCGGAAACAATTATTTCTTAAGGTAATTAAATTTTCAGAGTATAAATTGCTTCCTAACGCAATTAAAGTCCAGAAAAACAGGAGTGCTTGCTAAAGCAATTTATTCAAGTGACGGAGCAAGAGCCGAAGAATTGCTTGCTAAAGCAATTAAATTCAAGAAGTGAAGCCCTGACAACGGAGATCAATCACAGTCCAAGAAGTGCAGAAAATTGGCGGCTTTGAAGATTAATTCCAGTTGCATGTTGAAGAATATATTTGCTTGCAAAGAAATTATTAATATATCTCCAGAAGAATTGTCAATCATCTTTGAAGATCTTCGCTCGCAACTGGAAGAATTTAAAAATAAAAATTAGTGGACCAGCGAAGAATTACACTAGTTGATCACCTATTCGCCTGAAGATATCCTTGAAGCTGTTCGCTTAAAGGAGACTCAGCTATTCGCCTCCTTCGGAAGAAATTACACTAGCTGCTCGCCGCCTGCTCACTACTACTGTATAAAATTTCCAACGTCAAATGGAGCTGGCACAATAAAGGGCGATCAAAAGAAAGCCAAAGAATGTTTACTTCAGAACGCACCATCGGTCACTTATGTACACATGATTGAAAGTCCTCCCCCATATACTGAACTGGAACCTGAGACATTGAGTGCTTCCCAAGTTGAAGCGGAACCAATGGAGGTTGATAATCCAGTTTGCGTACCAGAGAGTATACCTAATCCTATTGTACAAGTCCTAGGGAAATCAGAGCCTGAAAGGTATCTCGAGGGCGAATGCCCAGACGAATGCCTATTCAGCCAAGATTTCGAACCTAGGCTTGACTGTGAACCAATGGAGATAGAAGATGAACTGAACACGGATAGATCTATTTTAGATCCGAGGTGGGAAGAAAAGCGAAAGCGGGCTACACCGATGGAAGAGTTAACATCTGTTCAAACCTACCCAGACAAAGAAGATCATGAACTCTTCATCGGGTCCGAATTGCCTGAACCATTCAGATCAAGAATGATCACTTTCTTGAAGAACAATCTAGACGTTTTCGCATGGTCTCATTCAGATATGACGGGCATTGCAACTAAACATGCCTATCATCGACTCAACATTGATCCAACACGCAAACTCATTCGCCAGAATGCCCGCTCACCTGATCGTCTGTTCACCTGCTCACCTGCTCACTTGCTCGCTTGTTCACCTGCTCGCCTGCTCGCATGCGCACCAGAAAGCAGCTGACACTACATGAAATGTCTTGTGAAGTATCTCAACCTCGTGTAACATCCCATGGGAGGAACAATAATCATCCAACTCAGAAAGCACCTGCATCGGAACAGCCAATGTTGATCCATAATGCTACAACAAACACGTGACAGTTGGAGAACACTGAGATTCCAACTGCCCAAGTAGACGTATCTCGCACTATGACATCCTTAAAGACATTACAGCAACAACAACGGAGAGCGACAGATCCATCTGAGATACGACCTGAACCAGAACCAGTCCATGAATGAACTGTTCAACATCAACCAGAAAATGAAGTTGATAGCGAGCAAAGGAAGAAACAGATCAAGGGAAAGCAACCGTCAGTTCGTGAACGACTACGTTGGCCAGCAATAAAAAGAACCCTGAAGACTTGAAAGACCAACAGCAAGGTGCAGCCGGTCCCTCTGGTACACGACCTGATCCGAGGCCTATTTTTCAACGGGTTGATCAGTGTCCACCAGAGACCGAGGCTGACAGTGAACAGAGAAAAAGATGCGAAGAACATGGAAAACAGAAGGTGACAGATCGTCTGATGCCGAAGATGACTGACCGGTTGGGCCCACAAGGTGGAAGGGCACAGAGTGTGATGGATGAATCAAGTCAGGGAACTCCACAAAGCAGACCTGTGGAGCGATGAGACTACAGGTCGCATGGCCGATCCCTGTCAGCCTATCGACCTCCGAGTAAAGACCATAAGCAGACCAGAGAAGGCAGTTTCCAGTCCAAGAAAGACTACAATGGCCAGTGGCAGAGAGGCTTGGCACTGATGGCGTACTGAAGGCCAGTATGATTCCAGCGAGGTCACACCCGAGTGACCGGGTATCCGGCTCCCCTCGTCCAGAGCGAGAGGAACGGCCGCCCCATCCAGGTGTAGAGGCTTCGGATGAAATCCTGCTGTCTATGAAGTAAACAATTGGAAACCTATAGGCCAAGCACAGATCCAGCCGAAGATCCAGTACACGGCAACAAACCTGCATAAAGGAAGTTCTGATCCGAAGCATAGTGCTTCACTCAAAAGCATCGACTGGCGAATCTTATTCAAGAAGAAGTGCCCAGAGCTCCAGATCAAAAGCTCTGGCCCATATTTCTCAAGCAGATGGAGAAGAGCAAATGCAGTTGAAGAACACGGAGGAATCAATACACCACTCATCATGGAGTGACATTACAGAACGATGACCCGTCCAAGACAGATCAAGGCAACTGATGGTGAAGAAGCTAGATCCTCACAAAGCAAATAGGTCGCAACGAATATCTGGGGTATCTATTCAGAGTGGGAGACTGCGTGAATCCTCTCGCTTAGACGATTGGATCATAAATAGTTTCCCGAGAATATACCCTCTAAAGATGAAAAGTTCGGCCTATAAGCAAAGTTATCAACTCATTCAGAAGGCAACATAAGCTCATAATCACCAACATCGCCTCAATTTCCTATTATCCCAGAAGTATCCATTCGACAATAAAGCTGAACGATGGAGAATCGGACTCTGAACGATTGCAATGCCCAGATCTGGGAAAAGAGAACAATGAAAGGATATAAGGTGGGTCAATCAAAATGTCAAGAAAGAAAAATAACATTTGAGCGCTACCTATCGAGGCCCCCACCTGAACTTGAAGACGATGTGAGTTGAAGATCAAACTCTCTACCTAAACCTGAAGACAATGTGCTAATGATATCAACAAGGGAGGCATCCGACGCAACTTAATGCAAGTGTTGACAACATTCCTATTGAAGCAAATACTACATTGGCCGGACATTGCAAGACGCTTGTTGAAACAGTCACTAGAGGTAAGCCAATATGGAATAACCTACTCACCCCAAACAGCGATAAAGGGACAAACGCTTGCCGATTTCATCGTCGAGCTAACTTTCCCACAAGATCCGACGATGGGGCGTAAAGTCCCATAGTACCTCTACATATACGAATCATCAACAAGCACAACAACAAGAGCTTGTGATAGACAAGTCTTCACTTCGGTAATCAGATCCAACTTCACAGCTACAAACAGCAAGGCCGAGTATGAAACATTGACAGCCTGACTTAAGTTATCATTATTTGTTGGGGCAACCAAACTTCAAATTTTCGGAGATTCCGACCAAACACACAGGCAGACACATTGGCCCAACAGCGGAAAAGCAGAGCTGACACGAAACTACAAGAACCCTCGACGTTTGATTACAAAATAAATCAAACTTCGAGTGGGGGGTAGGAGGAGGACAACCGGCAGATCAGACGCACACTATCCCCAAACAAGGACAACGACCAGATCAAACACTCAATGTCCCAATCAGACAACTCTACGATGTTATCAATAGCAAGGGACTCCGAGCTGTTCAGTGAAAAATCAGAAGCAAGACGAATCCCAACAAGTACTACACATATCATCAGAATATCAACTAATACACTGATGAATTCCAAGACTTGTTGCGGAAATAGCAAAGATTTTATGAAGACGAAGAATTATCCCCAACGAGAAGGCCACGAATTGCCTAATTTATCAACTCTGATACCATGGAAGTTTTCGTCGCATATTCAGTTTATTCTTTTGTACAAGATAAATGCAAAAATAATCTGCCATATATGTCATTAACAACATGCACAATTCCTGTGTTGCAGAATAATGCGAAATATTTCTTGAAAGTTCTCTCGTACGAACTGTAATGGACCCAAGAAGTTGGCTACTTCGCAAGATGAAGTAGTACCAATGGAGGTCGAACATTCAGAAAACGTACAAAGAGCAGAACATAATCAAGACACAACAGTCCTGGCAGAATCAGCGTCTGAGAGACATGATTCCGCCTATATAGGCGATGCGCCTTCTAGAAGCGATGATCCTTCTTGAAGGCATGATTATTCCGTCTTTATAGACGATGCCGCGATGCGCCTCCCAGAGGCATGATTCCGCCTATATAGGCGATGCGCCTTCTCGAAGCGATGATCATTCTTTAAGGCATGATTATCCCATCTTTATAGACGATGCCGCCTACATAGGTGATGCGCCTCCCAGAGGCATGATTCCGCCTATATAGGCAATGCGCCTTCTAGAAGAGATGACCCTTCTTGAAGGCATGATTATTTCGTCTTTATAGACGATGCCGCGATGTACCTCCCAGAGGCATGATTCCGCCTATATAGGCGATGCGCCTTCTCGAAGCGATGATCCTTCTTGAAGGCATGATTATTCCGTCGTTATAGACGATGCCGCCTACATAGGCGATGCGCCTCCCAGAGGCATGACTCCGCCTATATAGGCGATGCGCCTTCTCGAAGCGATGATCCTTCTTGAAGACATGATTATCCCGTCTTTATAGACGAGGCTGCCTACATAGGCGATGCGCCTCCCAGAGGCATGATTCCGCCAATATAGGCGATGCGCCTTCTAGAAGCGATGATCCTTCTCGAAGGCATGATTATTCCATCTTTATAGACGATGCCGCGATGCACCTCCCAGAGGCATGATTCCTCCTATATAGGCGATGCGTCTTCTCGAAGCGATGATCCTTCTTGAAGGCATGATTATTCTGTCTTTATAGACGAGGCCGCCTACATAGGCGATGCACCTCCCAGAGGCATGATTCCGCCTATATAGGCGATGCGCCTTCTCGA
>JAPKLY010000547.1:227431-273443 GCA_026898435.1 Prunella vulgaris
AGAGGCATGATTCCGCCTATATAGGCGATGCGCCTTCTCGAAGCGATTATCCTTCCTGAAGGCATGATTATTTCGTCTTTATAGACGATGCCGCGATGCGCCTCCCAGAGGCATGATTCCGCCTGTATAGGCGATGCACCTTCTCGAAGCGATGATCCTTCTTGAAGGCACGATTATTCTCTATACAGGCAATGCACCTTCTTGAAGTGATAATCCTTCTTGAAGGAGAATATACTATTCTTTATCAACATGCAGGTTGACAATACCCCAAAATATTTCAAATCATTCAACTCCAGATCAACAGTTGAATGGGGGACAGGAAGGGAACAAGCAGGAAGCAATATTGATAAAGAGTAGCGGCACCAACAGAAGTGCCACCATCTTTCCTCTTTTGCTTTGATTTTCTCGACAGATTTTTCCGAGCAACAGATGCAACAGCAGGAGCAACCGGACCAGACGCAGGTGCCGGTGGTGCCGGGATTTGAGCTCCTCTCTTCTTCCATAAACGCCACCATTTTTGACGACAAAGTCCATCTAGCGTTTATTCGGTCCGGTACCAAGAGCCATTACTCTCTGACAGAAAGTATTGAATTCTGGAAGAATGGCAACTGTAACGCCTTGATCTACAACGAGAAAACAATAAATTACCAGGAGACAGATAGATCAAAGACGACGAATAGGTATGCGAGCACGAAATCATTGATACCCCAATACTATACTGGGGGGCAGACCCTGACACATAAAATCGCAAAAAGCTTGAATTCATATTGATCACAAGCATCTGGCAAAGGAAGCTTTGGCCAGATTGATAAATAGCAGTTAGCTGGTGGTCTGACTCAAGCAGGCAGCTCAAGATCAGGATGCTCACGATGTACGTTTTGTTTCGGAACAGATTATGAATGCTATAGACGGTCTTTTTTTGAGAAGGTCGCAGTCTAGCTGAAATCGCCTAACTCAGAAGTGGCTAAAGAGGGTCACAGTGCGCTCCAGATAAGGCCCCGGCTCTGTTGGTCGAGCACGCTCTTTGTGCAGAGACAATAGGGTATTGTATGATGCCTATATGTCCAGCACAAGAGAGAGCGAAAGCATGCCAACGCTCTTCTTTGGGTAATGGTGTGAAAACGCCTAATCACTCCCGAATAAGAATCGAGCGTTAGAACCCCGAAAGACCACCCGCAGAGGGACCAGAGTGCGCATCAGAGATGCTCCTCCAGAGGACGTCATGTACGATCCGGAGAGCAACAGAGTGGATGCCTCGGTAATACCGGGACTGTGTCTCATGTCCACCTGGGGGATGCGGATACGCTCCCGAGGATGAAGTGAATGCTTCCTGATGGCCCATTCCGCGCGAGTGTCTTATTTGTCTCGTGCCCAGAGAAAGGCTCATTCCTAGAGAGGGGCGAAACGAAGTGAATTAAAGATCCAACAGACGCAAAAGGCTATATGTAACAGTAGACAGAAATAGCATCTCATTAGAGTTCACTAAAACAAAACAAGTACATCAGAACAACATCTTGATCGGAAGAATAAAAGGAGCCACAAAAAGAGACAAAACTAACGTCTACAATACTTCAGACACCAGGCAAACAATACAAGAAAGCTAAAGCAAACAAGCCTAAACACTTAGGGGCACATTCACCAGCGGCAGGAGTAATCCATCCTTTAACCAGAGTGAATGGTGACATCTCAGCTGGCTAAATCTCATCCATTAGTATGAAAGAAGCAGGGTCCAATACTACAACAAAAGTCGCAAAGCAACCAAGCGGAAGCGCTCGCCAAGAAATTATACATTGAATATTCCAGCAAAACACGAAGGATCTCCAGAAAGATCGAAAAGCTACAAATGTATCTACCTGCAGGTACAAAGAACACAAGAAGACAATGCTCACTCAACCCGCACGAATGGAGCAACGAAACGCAGGCATTCAAATAGCCTACGGGTATCTGGAAGGATTGCACGGTACTCTTTTTTCCCTACGACCGGTTTATCCACAAGGGTGGTTTACGGCTAGGTTTTTAATCAGGCCTGTAGCGTCCTTCTATGTATTCGTTACACGGTTATAGAATCCTGCGAAGCCACATCTGATGCATCTATGCACAAGTACAAGGAAATACAAGCACAAAGAAACCAACAAAGTGGAAGACAGATCAATTCAAGCCCAATCTACTTCCTTGCACTTGAGAAATCCTGCGAAGATCCATATAGCCTGATGCTCGTTATCCATCCAACAATTCAAACAAACATCAGGCTAGGGGGCAATTGTTAATGAAATAATCGACATGCGTGCTTAAGGAAGTAATTAACTAAGTCCGGATTGACGTGTCCAAGAGAATTGATCAAGCACGAAGAAGGAACCAGATCGAAGAACGCTCTGACGAGTCACCAATTATTAATGAAGTAACTTGGTGACGAGTCAGCAGCTTCTAAGTGAAGCAGGCTGCTGATCAGCAGCTTATGATGAAGTTGCCTGGTGACGATCCAGCAGCTTGTATTTTCTATATAATATAACCGAATTCATTCGAATAAAGGATGAAATTTTTACCCTAACGAAGTTCTACTCGAACGACGAACTTATATAAACGTCTTACCTGCTTACTCATAAAACCTCGCATGTTCGTCTATTCCAGTTTATTGTTGGTGTAATCGTTGTTATTATAGCCGCATAATCACTTTTACGAAAATTACATCAACACCCACTAGGTGTAATAAGACTGTCTGTAGAACTTGTAGCGCTTGAGGATCCGGAAAGGAGGATGACTAGGTTGTTAGATTTTCTATTCGTAGATCAAACATCCACCTACAACGGGTTCCTTGGCCGCCCTTTCATTTCGGAATTCAAAGCCGCATGTTCTACTTACTACTATTGCATTAAATTCCCAACACTTAAAGGTGCAGGTACAGTCAAAGGGGATCAAAAGAAGGCACGAGAATGCTTACTAACTCTGAAGAAGCCTGTCACTCAAGTGTGAGTCTACGAAGACGTAGCACACCAACATTCCCCAAATGAGCCTAACATTTTGAATGCTATCTCTATCGACACCGAGATGATGGAAGTAGGTCAAACGCCGGAGGAGATGGAGGTGGATGATACACCCCTACCTGGTCAGCAGGCCGAGGGGCAAGTGGAAGAACACACAGAGGTTTGAGATGATGTACCAGCAACCATTGCTGAGCGCGAAGGGTAGATGCACGCGTCACAAGATATCGAGCCCTGGATTGGTTATGAGCCAGTCCCAATGGAGATGGAGATGCATCTAGAAGGACCCATTGAGGATCCACGGTGGAAAGACAAGAAATGACGTGCCACTCCAGTCGAAGATTTAAGGTCCATACAGGTAGATCCCAATAAAAAGGACTTAGAACTTTTTATTGTGCGGAGTTGGAAGAGCCCTATAGAAGTAGAATGGAAGAGTTCCTTCGGGCTAATCTCGATGTGTTCGCTTGGTCACATGAGGACATGACGGGCATACCGGTGGAACATGCATGTCACCATCTAAACATTGACCCCACGAAGAAGCCCATCCGCCAGAAGAGAAGAAAATATGGACCTGACAAGTACGAGGCATTGACTGGTGAGGTGAAGAAGCTATTGGATAACAAGCTTATAAAGGAAGCACTATGTCCTCAATGGGTGGCAAATCCCGTCCTGGTCAAGAAGCCAAACAGAACGTGGAGGCTCTGTATAGACTTCACAGACCTCAACGCCGCGTGTCCGAAGGATAACTTCCCGTTGCCTCACATAGACCAGTTGGCAGATAACACGGCAGGACATGAAATAATGACGATTATGGATGCCATTGCAGGTTACCATCAGATTGCAATGCACCCGGACGATCAAGAACATACAGCTTTATACACAAATAAAAATTTGTTCTGTTGGATAAGGATGCCCTTCGGGTTAATGAATGCCCGCGCCACGTATCAAAGACTAGTCAACAAGATGTTCGACCAACACCTTGGTGACACAATGGAAGTCTACGTCGATGACATTGTGGTAAAGAGCCTTAGAAAGGAAGACCACTTGGAGCACCTTAAACAAGCATTCGATATCATGAGAACATACAACATGAAGCTGAATCCAAAGAAAAATAGCTTTGGGGTGCAGTCCGGTAAATTTTTGGGGCATCTAGTAAGT
The DNA here is from genome assembly GCA_026898435.1 of Prunella vulgaris. Classification (NCBI taxonomy): domain Eukaryota; kingdom Viridiplantae; phylum Streptophyta; class Magnoliopsida; order Lamiales; family Lamiaceae; genus Prunella; species Prunella vulgaris. The sequence goes on from JAPKLY010000547.1 coordinate 231,568, forward strand.
CAACGGGGCATAGAAGTTAACCCTTCACAAGTTAAATGCATTATGGAGATGGGACCGCCGAAGGATGTACGAGCTGTTCAGAGACTCACGGGATGTCTCGCGGAGTTAAACAGATTTATATCCAGATCCGGAGACAAGAATAGAGCATTCTTCGAGTCTATCAAATGCAAAGGCATTTGTAAGAGGACCGGGAAGAGTAACTATGTCTGGACCGATGCATGTCAAAGGGCATTTGAAGATATAAAAAGTTATCCCAGCAATCCCCAGATCCTGTCGAAGCCTGTTCTAGGAGAAAAATTATATTTGTACCTGGCAACATCGGAGGTGGCCATAAGCTCAGCCTTGGTACGAGCAGAAGGCAAGACACACTTGCCGATATACTATGTCAGCCAGGTGCTACATAAAGCGGAGCTGCGATACTCCCCGATGGAGAAGTTGGCATACGCATTAGTGATGAGCGTGAGGAAGCTCCGACCTTATTTCTTCGACCACCAAGTGGAAGTCTTAACGACGTTCCCCTTGAGACAAATCTTACACAGACCCGACACTGCTGGACGATTACTAAAGTGGTCACTAGAGGTCAGCCAGTATGGTATAACCTATGCTCCCCAAATAGATATCAAAGGGCAGGCTCTAGCAGACTTCATAGTAGAGCTAACCTACCCTCAAGATCCGACGAGGGGACGTATATACCCATGGCACCTTTACGTAGACGGCTCAGCAACAAGTTCCGCGGCCGGTGCGGGTGTGGTCCTAGTGAGTCCCAACAAACAAGTGTTCACCTCAGCAATAAGGTTCAACTTCCTAGCAACTAACAACGAAGCTGAATACGAAGAACTTATTGCGGGATTGAGACTATCATTAGCTGTGGGGGCAACCAAACTTTAAATTTTCGGGGATTCGAAGATAATAGTATCTCAAGTCCAAGGTGAATACGAAGCAAAAGATCGGCAAATGATCATCTATCAAAGGATCGTCGTGCATCTGATATCCAAGTTCGATCAGGTGTACATTGAGCGAATCCCCCGGCTAGAAAACACACAAGCAGACGCTCTAGCTCGTTTGGCTACAAGCACCGGAGAACCAAGTATCTCGGAGGTAATCGTCACAAAGCTAACAAATCCTTCAACATTTGATTACGTTAATCAAGTGTTGAAGAGGGGGCAACAACTAGTAAACAACCAAGAAGTGATTAACGACTGGCGTACGCCCATCACAAAATACTTGACCAATGGAGAGCAGCCGGGGGATCCTTGGGAAGCACGATGGGTTGTGAAGCAAGCTGCTAGATACATAATGTTCGAGGGGCAATTGTATAAAAGGGGAATCTCGCTTCCATTACTTAGATGCCTTTCCCCGGAAGAAGGTCAGAAAGTGTTAGAAGAAATCCATAAAGGAATATGTGGAGGCCACACCGGGGGTCAAGCCTTAGCCTACAAGGCTATTAGGCAAGGGTACTATTGGCCGACATTACGGAAGGATGCAATCAGATATTCAAAAAGATGTTTGAAGTGTCAGCAGTTTGCTCCAAACATACATACCCCGGCGTAGGAATTAAAATCGGTATATAGTCCATGGCCATTTGCTAAATGGGGTATCGACTTGATCGGCCCATTCCCTCCCGGAAAAGGTGGAGTAAAATTCATAGTAGTGGCTGTGGACTATTACACTAAGTGGGCCGAAGCAGAAGCCTTAGCAACGATAACCCATGAAAAATGATAAGTTTCATTTGGAAAAACTTGGTGTGCAGATTTGGGTTACCGCAATCAATCGTCACGGATAACGGGAGACAGTTTGATGGGAATAAGCTAAGAGACTTCTGCACTTCATGGAACATCAAGAAACATTACTCCACACCATATCATCCTTAATCAAACGGACAAGTCGAAGCTGTAAACAAGATCTTGAAACACATCCTGAAGATCCAATTGGAAGAAAGAAAGGGTAGTTGGGCCGACGAGCTGCCAGAAGTCCTATGGACCTACAGGACGTCTTATAGAACAAGTACCGAGAAGATACCATTCACCATGGCTTTCGGAGTTAAAGCGGTCATCCTGGTGGAGGTCCAACATCGGACATGGAGGATAATCAAGTATGATGAAGAAACAAACGAAGATGATATGGCAGTGGAAAATGATCTGATTGAAGAGAAAAGAACCTCGGCGGAGTTGAGGAATGCTATCTACAAACGACGAGCAGAAAGTATTACAACTTGCAGGTCAAAGATAGAAGGTTCAAGGTTGGCGACTTGGTGATGAGATGGATACTAGCAGTCCCAGCAGGAGTATTCGGTCCAAGATGGGAAGGCCCGTTCAAAGTAACAAAGAGTTGGCCGAATGGGACGTATGATTTGGAAGATATGCAAGGCAACCCTTCGTCATACACTTGGAATGCGGCACATCTCAAGAAGTTCTACCAGTAAAAGACTTGTAAAAATTTCTCTTTTGAAACCTTGCTCGCCCAACATGTATAGGGGCAAGCAGGTTCGATTCAGATAGGGTCAAGTCTGTAAAGTCTTATTATGTTGAATAAGAGGATGTTTCCTTTCAAATTGGTGTATCAAAAGATGTCTCAAGTTATAAGCTCAAAAGACTTAACGAGTCGAAAATAAAGGCAAGGTATTGAGACTAACCCTACGGATATAACCAATAAAAGGGAGTTCTTTCCAATTAATAAGCCCACATAAAAAAAGATGGAAAATAAAAGGTGTAAATTCGCGATTCCGCAAAAGGAAAAGTAAGACGAATCAATTAAAACACCATATACAAAAATGAGCAATAAATAACTTAGATACCAATATAAGTGAAAATATACCAAGTATAAACAAGATCTGTGAAAGGGAAACTACAAGTTCATTAATGTCAAAAAGAGATTCAAGTACATGTGGGGCGCCTTCGAGGGCGAAGAAGCAAAAGTTACAAGTAAAAAGGAAAAACAAAAAAGTTCAAGGCAAAAAGAGGTCGAACACCCTATTGCCCGCCAGCCTGGTCGCCAGCTTGCTCGCCGACTTGATCGCCGACCTGCTCGCTGGCCTGCTCACCGGTACCCTGAGGAGAGAGACTTGGGAGGACCTCGATAGGAGATAGATCTTCAGTGTCTACCATGGCATCGTCCTGAGCATTGATCTCGAGGGGTGGGTACCTTCCGCCAATGATCTTAAGCCCAGGAGGCACAACACTTAGGTCGACACCTATATCCTCGAGGTCCCCGATGTCGACCACCAGACCATCCTTAAGAGGACGCTCAGTGAGAAACTCGGTGAAATCTTTCTTCAGGGCCTCCCAAGAATCTTCGTTCTCACCAACGGCATGGTGATAAGCCCTAAGGTTCTCGGCAAAGGCGTAGACGAAACCAAAGTCAGATGACTCGGCCCGAATATCGGCAGAGTAGCAGTCAGTATGTTTGGCTTTATGCTCGGCCAGTTATGTCCGGGTAGACTGGAGTTCTCTTTCCAACTCAGTAACCTTCTCTCGGGCTACCCAACCCTCCTCCAACTGAGTCCGCATACTTATCAACTCGGCATGGAGGCTGTCAGCCTCAGCCTTAGCCCTCTCGGCACTCGCAAGCGCCGACTTCTCAGCATCTAATGAGGCTTTAGCCCTTGACTTCAGGATGGCTATCTTCTTTTGCGCCTCCTCCCTCTCCTTCCTCAAAGTCTCATTCTGCACAGCATAAGACTTCTCAAGTGTCAGAACTTGTTCAATTGCGCGCTGGGCAATAATAAGCGCAACACTTGAATGATGCATAACAGTGCGGATGTTATCCGTCACCGATTGGTGCTGCATAGTGGTGTCATGGGGCTGCGTCCAGTGACGAGTGGCAGCCTCGATAGCCCTCCGAACGGGGCCCTAGAGTTCGTTAAGAGTCCTAGGAGGCCGAGCAAGTGCGAACTGGTGCACAGCCACGCTTCGCTGAGGGTAGCGTGAAGGATCATACCTGCATAAAGGATCAAACAGGAAAACACTTAGAAAAAATTTGAAGAAAAATTCGAAGTATAAATGTGTTAGAAGTCTGAGAATCATACCCAGTCGCCCGGTCCTGGTCCCACCCAAGGATGGAGATATTCGATAGTTGGCCCACAGAGCATATAGGCGCAGGGGCTGTGGAGGTACCAGCAGAAACTGGAAGTGCGGGCTCTGAGGCCTCAGGACGACCTGAGCCACCGGAACCCGAGGCTCTCATAGTTCTTGCCTTCTTGGCAACCTCACCCTCACGCTCAACGCGCGAACCATCACCCCGGTGTAGACATCGGTTACCACCACTAAGAGAGCCACTAGGGGCTTGACGATCCTCAGCACGGGGAGCCCGTGGGGGAACAGTAGAGCGGGTGCTGGGTCCGGTACCCATCCCTTTCTTAGTTCGTGCCATCCCGAACCTCTGGTTTAAGACTCGGAAGGATGGAGGGATGGCGATGGTAACCTCGGCAGCTGCAAGGCATCAAGAAACAGGAAAAGAGTTAGAAAATTTTCACAAGTTTCAAGATGTTAGCAAAAAATATAAAGAATAATGACAAATATACCTGCGGGACGAGCAACTTGAGCTCGTAAATAGTGAGGAGTCGTAATCAACCCCGAAGCGATGCGGCAGCTAGGCTTGTTCAGGTACTCGAACGTCCTGTCCTTCTTATTCTGCCGATGGACGAGAATGCAAGTAAACTTGAATTCCTCAGACAAGCTCGTCTTCTTCCAACGCTGAGGAATTAAACCTGCAACACAAAGAACAAGACATTAGATACAATAATGAAAACAGTATTCAAAGTGCAAACAAGTCCTACGCTGCAACTCGCCAAACTCAGTCGGGGACATAATGTGTCCCCCAAGTCCCACATTGTTGTACGGAGCATGCCAATCTCCACCAATGAAGAAGAACTGCTCTTTCTAGTCCTTCACCTTGTTGGGCAATCCCTCGAGGATCCTCATATCACTCCTCGCCTTGAGGTAATAATAACCTTGACCTTCTTCGGAGCATTTGCTAAGGCAGAGGGTATAGTTCGCTTCCTGCGGGGTCAAACGGTCCTTATACTTTTCCAAGGCAAAGACCGTGCAGAGGGATATCAGATATGTCCAAGCATTGGGTGTTAGCTGTGTAATAGCTAAACCCGTAGTCTCCAGGAAACGGCCAATGAGGGGATGTAGAGGTAGCGTCACACCAGCAGACAGAGTATGTATGTTAATTGCTGTTAGACCTTCCGGAGGATGATCAGCTCTTTCATTCCCCCGAGGATCATACATCATCACGTCATAGGGAATGTGATACTCCATTTGGATGTTGTCGAGGTCATCCTCATCAATAACACTCACCACAGTGTTTGCCTTGTAGTTGCTGCGGTCACCCTCTTCAAGCTCTCGATATCGTCGAGGAAGAGTGGGGAAGTCAACGGTATAATGTTCATAGTAGGCTCTCTAATCGAACTCTTGCTCGATGCCTTCAGGGATGGACCTCTCCGACATATGAGGATGCGAAAAGCCCACGGATTCGAACCACTCGGTGATAGAGTCATCATCATCACTACTCGAGAGCACCTCAACACCCTCTTGGTCATCACCTTCTGGGCGAGCAGTAGGTTGCTCGACTAACTGCTCGCCAAGCTGTTCACCCAGCTGCTCGCCGGGTTGCTCGACACCCTCCTCCTCGGGGTGAGCAACCCTCATGACTTCGGGATCGAAGTCTGCTAGATGCACTGAAGAAAGCCCAGCGATCGGACCACCTTCCTCTACCGATTGTTTGCCCGGATTCCGGTTAGAAGCAGTATGACTTGAAGACGAAGACATGGAAAAATAGGAAGAGGAAAGAAGGAATTTGGCCCTAGGAGTGTGCTAACTACCGAATTAAAGAAGTCCACCTCCTTGATTCCGGTTAGATTTGTCCAAAAGAGAATCCGACGAACAAGAACAACATAAGGAATAAAAGAGGATAATGCAAAAGAAGAAATAAAAGAAAGAGATTGAGAAACTACCTCTGATTAGAGCACCAAAATCGTTCGTCGGAATGGGAATAGCAAAGGTCGCCGAAAAAAGCTGAAAGATCTGGGCCGCCAGAAATTTCAGAATATAAGTGATGGAGAAGAAGATGAATAGTAAGAAAGGGCCCTATTTATTCATTAGGGTTAGAAGATAAAGAGAAGAAATTTCGGGGACCTAATTGCAAGAATTTGAAAAGTTTTGAAAAGGGGCGCATCTTTTCGTGATTGATTTGCAAAGTAACCGAAAAGGCACCTCGATTCCCGAAACGCCTTTTCAGAGGTTAAGTCGGGAGGAAGACGAGCAGAAAGTCGAGCTCTTGAGCCGAGCACTAAGTCGAGCATCATGCATCTCGCCTAACTGTTCACCAACACGATGAATTAATTTCAGCATATACTTTGATATATAAGAATCAAATCAAAGCATATACTGAGGGGCAAATGTTGATAAAGGCATATAAGCTCAATGATTAAAGAGCCATTAAGGTATAAACAAGCCGAACTGTAAGTTGCTCGCCAAGCTATTCGACGGCCTGCTCACCCAAACACGGAGGTGTCGAAGCAACGAGCCTGCATGGTCATTCCCCAGTTGCTCGCCCAAGTGGTCGCCAGGTTGCTCGCCTGAGCCCTAGTGGAACAAAGTAACAAGCCCACATGGCCAGGACCAAGTTGCTCGCCACCATGCTCGCTGGCCTACTCACATGACTCAGTGGTGATAAGGTATCAAGCCACAGGGCTAAGCTAAAGGTGCTCGCCACCATGCTCGCCTACTTGCTCGCCACTCTGCTCGCCCAACACAGAGGTGGCGAGGCACCAAGCCACGAAGTCAGGCCCCAGATGCTCGCGTGTCTGTTCGCCATGTTGCTCGTCCCAGTGCTCGACCATCTCTCCCAGGAATGAAAACACGAGATGTCCAAAGAACCTGTAAGGAAGGCATAGGTCGTAAGGTTAGAGTTAGTGGGGCAAGTTATTAAGGTGGTGACAAGTGGAGGACACTTGTCACCATTAGAGGCTATGTGGCCTAAAAACATGCCACCTCACCAATAAGGAAGTATAAATAGGTGAAAACACATTATTTGTAAGGATCTGAAATCCTACACATAAGAAAGACATTACAAATATTCTCTCACTACAATTCTATCTACAATCCACTTAATTATCCAAAATTACATCTTTTTATTATTGTTTGAGTGATTTTCATAGATTAATTAGCCACATAATCTTTTACTTAACAAAATTGCTCAACATCATTCATCTAATGGTATTATATTTTTGTCTATCGAATAAGTGGACACATATTTTAATTTGGTTCACCTGTTTCACACTTTTTGAAATTGGTCCTATACGTTTAAAATTATTTTATTTTTAGTGCATTTACAGGTTGTAATAGGTTGTGCAAACTATGTAATCAATTTTATTCTATTTCAAAACTTTAATTTCTACAGAAAAATGTTGAGCCGTAATTTATATCGTATTTAAAAAAGGTGTAAACCCTAAAAGCAAAAAAATAAAAATATTAAGAACTTTACTATATAAAGGAGGAGGGTCTTCGTTTCTACTTGAATTGTGAAACCTCATGCTTGAATTACTCTGTTACTGTTGTCACTTTGAATTGCTCACAACCCTTCAGTTCTTTAAATTTTGGATTTTCTTCGTTATGTGTGTTGTTCTTTAAGGTTAGAATAGGGTATTGTGTGTGTAACCTTTGAACTCGTAACTTGATTTTTTCTCCACCTGAATAAGCCTGACCCGACCAAGAATCAAAATAAAATTAAATTAATTACACAGTTGGTAAGTACAAAATTAAATACAAAATTAAATTTTATTTTTAGGTGGAGGAAACCAGTTGCATAACTAATTATAACGGGTAAATGTACTAAAAACAAAATAATTTTAAATGTATAGGACCAATTTCAAAAAGTGTGAAACAGGTGGACAAAATTAAAAAATGTGTCAACTTATTAGGCATATAAAATTATAATCACTTATCTAATTCTCTTTTGTTATCATTATTTAAGAGTGGCTAAATCTTATAATTTATTGTTTTATTTTTTAATCGTAATAAAATACTTATAAAATATTATGTTCTTTATTTTTTCTTTTAGCATACACATATAATAATAAAAATTTATAATTCAATTTTTTTGATTATTTTATTAGAGAATTGGAAAATACAAATTTTTATAATTTTTTTTATTTTTTAAATACATATTATTAATAATATTTATAAAATGAGTGTGTCTTGGGGGTGCACCGAGTGCACCAAAAATTCAAAAATTATTTTTGCTCATTCCCATTCAATTTCTTCTCCGCCAGATGAGCCGCCACCGTGTAGGAAAGCGCGATGAAAGAAATCATCATCCACGTCGCCAGCAACACAACCGTAACAGGAAATCTGTAAGTGTTGGATTCACCAACGACAATGTTTCAGCCAAGAAAGAGACATGATCCTTGAAAGCTAAATCATGGAGAAATTCAGAGTGGCCATTTCATATGCTAACCCAAATATTCGTAGTCCCCGGATTGCTCAATTTCATGGTATCGTCTAGTGTCCAGTCGGCCTCTGGAATATAAATTACTTTATAAATTAATATATAAATTAATTTATGAATTAATATAAACTAATAAATAAGGGTTAATTCTATAAAAATGTGCCACCTTTTACTCAACTTTCAATCTAATCCTGAGCTTCACGGTTATTATTAAAAAGCCCGGCCTTTTAAGAAATTTCAATTTGATACATATTTTTTTATTTTCGATCGACGATCGATAATGTGTCTCATCGAAGCACGAGAAAGTTTACCACACTGATGTACACACATTTAATTATATTTTATTTTTTTAATTTGCACACCATATATCATATTCATATATATAAAATAACAATACTTTTTATTTAGAAATTTTTTCTGGCTGTAAAAGGGAAAAATATTCTTATATGTTTGTAACGTTCAATATTAGATTCACAAAACACTTGAAAAAACACCCAAATACCCTAGAAAAATTGCCCAAAATCATACCATATTCTGAAAAATCTCAATACTGGAGTTTTGAATTTCTAAATTTTATGCATGCATGCCAGCATAACAAACTTTTACTCACTCCGGCGAGATAAATCATTAATTGCTGGTTGGAGATGAAAAGCATGTATTGGATTAAAATATTTTAAAAGGTTGTGCTTTTTAGTTATAATCGTAAAGTCTGGGATTAAATTGAAAGTTGAGTAAAAGGCGGTGTATTTTTATAGAATTAACCCAATAAATAAATATACCCAAATACCTATTTATAATACTTGAAGAAGAACTTATAATACCCAAAGAACAATTTATAATACTCAAAGAATAATTTATAATACCCGAAGAAAAATTAAGTAATAAATGAGTATAGCCAATGAACAACTTATAATACCAAAGAAATATTTATAATACCCAAATGAGTAATTTATAAATGAATAAACCCAAAGAATAATTTATAATATCTAAAAGAACAATTTGTAATACTCAAATAACAATGAATAATACCCAAAGAATAATTTATAATACCCAGAGAATAATTTATAAATGAATAAATAATAAATAAATCATTAATAAACGATTAATACTCAAAGAACAATTTATACTATCCAAATAATAATTTATAATATTCAAAGAATAATTTAATAATGAATAATTAATAAATAAATAAATAATACTCAAAGAACAATTTATAATACCCATAGAACATCCTATAATATCCAAAGAACATCTTATAATACCCAAACTATAATTTTATAATACACAATGAATAATTTATAAATAAATAATTATAAATGAATAAACCCAAAGAATAATTTATAATACCTAAAAAATAATTTTTAATATTCAAAGAACAATATATAATACCCAAAAATTAATTTATAATATTCAATGAACAATTGATAAATGAATAATTAATAAATAAATAATTAATAAACGAGTAATATTCAAAGAACAATTTATAATACCCAAACAATATATAATACCCAAATAATAATTTAGAAGATCCAAAGAACAATTTATAAATGAATAATTAATAATAAATAATTAATAAACGAGTAATACTCAAAGAACAATTTATAAATACCCAAAGAGCATCTTATAATACCCAAGAACATTTTATAATACCCAAAGAATAATTTATAATACACAATGAATAATTTATAAATAAATAATTGATAAACGAATAAACCCAAATTAAATATCTAAAGAACCATTTATGATATTCAAAAAATAATATATAATAACCAAATAATAATTTATAATATTTAAGAGCTCTCTAAGTGACATTTTGGAGAGCTCTTTGTCACATGAGCTCTCTAAGTACATCTATGTAAGCTAAAAAATATAGTAGTGACAACTTCTCCGAAGAAATCATACTAACTGGAGAAGAAGATATGTAAATTCCGATTTTGGTGATTGATATTATAAATTATTATTTATAAATGAACAAGTCCGGATAATGTCTCAAGAACAACTCACTAATACCCCAAGAATAAGTATGGAATACTCAAAGAACAACTTAGTTATATCCCAAGAACAACTTCTTAATACCTCAAGAACAATTTTCTTCAATACCCCAAGAAAATTTTGTTATACAAAAAACACATAGCGCGATGTGTAGTGTGTGTTTCTGAAAAAATTAAATTAAATTTAAATTTAAACTAAAATCAAGATGTATACTATGCACCCTTGTACATATTAGAAAGGTGTAAAACAAACTTCGTAACATAGAAAGGGGAAAGAAATGGGGTCGAGGAAGAAACGCTCCTCCCCACATCAGCTGTTTCAATAGCAGATGGTCCTGAAAAGAACATTTCATTCGCAATGGGTCGATGTTGTCGCTGCCTCGTTCTTCATCTAGCCACCACATACCACCATAGTATTTTTTTTCAAGATCTGTCCAAGTTTTTTATTGAAAAAGAAATAAAAGAGATTTGCCAAACCAATTGAAATTGAATAGTTTAGTATTAGACCAAACAATTTCGAATTGGAGAGAATAATTATAAATCGAATAGCTTCCTATCATATCATATTGTATAAAGTATATATTTAAAAAAATCAAATAGAATACTCGAATAGTTTTGAATATTAATTTTGAATCGAATACGAATCTCATATTTTATTTGAAAAAATTTCGAATACTAATACTTCGATTCGATTACAACCCTAGTCAGATTCCCCCAAAATAGAAAACTATTATTTTATTTTCATTTTTTGGATTTTTTTAAAAATATTTATTAAAAATTCAAAAATACTATATATTAATTTGAATACGTCAAAAAATTTGAAGATGAATTTATAATACCCAAAGAATAATTTATAATACTCAAAGAATAATTTATAATACCCGAAGAAAAATTAAGTAATAAATGAGTATAGCCAATGAACAACTTATAATACCAAAGAAATATTTATAATACACAAATGAGCAATTTTTAAATAAATAAACCCAAAAAATAATTTATAATATCTAAGAGAGCAATTTGTAATACTCAAATAACAATGTACAATAACCAAAGAATAATTTATAATATCCAAAGAATAATTTATAAATGAATAATTAATAAATAAATTATTAATAAACGATTAATACTCAAAGAACAATTTATTTTATACAAATAATAATGTATAATATTCAAAGAATAATTTAATAATGAATAATTAATAAATAAATAATACTCAAAGAACAATTTATAATACCCATAGAACATCCTATAATATCTAAAGAACATCTTATAATACTCAAACTATAATTTTATAGTACACAATGAATAATTTATAAATAAATAATTGATAAATAAATAAACCCAAAGAATAATTTATAATACCTAAAAAATAATTTATAATATTCAAAGAACAATATATAATACTCAAATATTAATTTATAATATTCAAAGAACAATTTATAAATGAATAATTAATAAATGAGTAATACTAAAAGAACAATTTGTAATACCCAAATAATAATTTATAAGATTCAAAGAACAATTTATAAATAAATAATTAATAATAAATAATTAAATAATTTCGAATCAAATAATTTCAAATTGGAGCGAATAATTATAAATCGAATAGCTTCATATCGAATCATATTGTATAAAGTATATTTTTTAAAAATCGAATAGAAAACTCGAATTGTTTCGAATATTAGTTTCGAATCGAATACCAATCTCATATTTTATTTGAAAAAATTTCGAATACGAATACTTCGATTTAATTACAACCCTAGTCAGATTCCCCCAAAATAGAAAACTATTATTTTATTTTCATTTTTTGGATTTTTTAAAAAATATTTATAAAAAATTAAAAAATATTATATATTAATTTGAATACGTCAAAAAAATTTGAATAATAAATTTTTTTTAAAAAAAAATAAAATGTAAAGAATTTAACCACCCACATCATATTCAATCAAAATCGGAAACTATCTTTTCATTTTCTTTATTCAAGACTTATTTAAAAAAATTCAATAAAAAGTTAAAGATACTAATATAAATTTGAATTAGTAAAAAATATTAAGTATAACAATTAAAATTGAAATTTAAAGAATTTTTTAACAACCCACAATATGAAACAATCCTTTTGGTTTTTTTTTTTTTTCGGTTTTCTCTAAAGAAATTTATAAGAAAAAAAATATAAAACACTAAATATGAATTTGAATAAGTCAAAAAAATATTTTATGAATAAAAATTTAAAAGAAAAAAATTGAAACGTAACGAATTTAACCACCACATCAGATTACATAAGAAGAAAGGAAGAAAATACTTATAAAAATGAGAGATTTATGACCCATATATAATATCCTTTCAGCGTTTCTTAACACAAAAAATTTAATATATTTAAATATTTATATTATAATAATATACATGATATGATACATTAAAATACACTCTATATAAGAGCACTGTTGTTCCTTTTTTGATATTTTACTAGTCGTTACTGTTGTAATCGAGAGAAAAGCGCAAGCATAAAGTAAATAACACAGAGTTTGGAAACCCAGTTCGCCACAGAGTGACTACGTCTGGGGGCGCCCAAGCCAGGAGAGTATAAACTATATCTGCCGTAAAAGTGTTTACAATATTGATGTGTATAGAATACAATGGGAACGATACAATATATAAGAGTACATAACCCTAACATCTAAGTCTTGTGGGCCTAAAGTCCACTGGACTATTAACTAATAATATTATGTCCATACAATAATATAATATATTATAAATATATTATAACACTCCCCCTTTTACATAATAATGACAAGGAAGAATACAAGAGTCACCCAGTGGAGTATTATAAACAATCTTAAGGATCCAATTATTATGATTGTTTAGTATTTGATACTCCCCCTGAAGATAACAACCTTCCAAGTCGACGCATCCTGATCCCATGTAGGTACTTTTCGAAAATCAAAGTGGGAAGAGATTTAGTGAACAAATGAGCTAGATTGTCACTTGAGCGTACTTGTTTTATCGTGATCTCACCACTCTTTTGGAGTTCGTGAGGATAAAAGAATTTTGGGGAAATATGTTTCGTCAAGTTCCCTTTGACATAGCCATTGCATACATGCATCATTATCTTCGTAGATAACTGAGGGGCTTAAGTCAACAGAAGGGATACCACACGAATCGTGAATGTGTTTTTCAAGGGACTTTAACCACACACATTCTCGTGCAGTTTCATATAGAGTTATGATCTCTGAGTGGTTTGACGATGTGGTCACCAAAGTTTGTTTGATAGATCTCCATGAAATGGTTGTTCCACCACAGAGGAAAACATAACCCATTTGCGATTTTGCATTATGGGGATCAGATAGATAACCAGCATCAGCATAACCTATAAGTGTGTTGTCTTGGTTTCTTTGATAGAAAAGACCAAGATCTTGAGAACCTTGAAGATATCGTAAGATATGTTTCACACCATTCCAATGTCTCCTCGTAGGGGAGGCACTGAACCTTGCAAGTAGATTGACTGCAAAGGCAATATCTGGCCTAATGCAGTTTGCAAGATAGAGCAGTGCACCAATTGTACTTATATAGGGAAGCTCAGGTCCCAATAGCTCTTCGGTATCTTCTTTAGGTCTAAATGGGTCCTTTTCCAAATCATGGGAACGGACAGCCATTGGAGTGCTTAAGGGATGAGATTTATCCATATGGAATCTCTCCAACACTTTCTTTAGGTAAGCTGATTGGTGTATCAGTATTACTTCAGGAAAATGCTCGATCTGCAGGCCAGTACAGAACTTGGTTTTACCTAAAGTTTTCATTTCAAATTCAGTTTTTAAGATTGAACTTGCTTCTTCAATCTCTTTCCTTGTTCCGATAATGTTTAGATCATCCACATACACCGAGATGATGCAAAAACCATTAAGGGATTTCTTAATAAAGACACAAGGAAAAGCCTCGTTATTTACGTATTCCTTCTTCAGGAGGAATTCACTTAGTCGATTATACCACATACAACCTGACTGTTTTAAGCCATATAACGAGCGTTGCAATTTAATGTTGAACATACTATGATGTTCGTTATTCCTCATTTGGGGAATATTTAATCCATCAGGGATTTTCATATAGATGTCAGAATCTAATGATCCGTATAAGTATGCGATAACTACGTCCATTAACTGCATTTCTAAGTTTAGTTTAACTGCCAGGGATATTAGGAAGCGGAATGTTATAGCATCCATAACAGGAGAGTAGGTTTGATAGAAATCAATACCGGGTCTCTGCGAAAACCCTTGAGCCACTAACCTCGCTTTGTATCTCACAATCTCATTGTTCTCGTTTCGCTTTCGTACAAATACCCACTTGTATCTAACAGGGACTACATTTTTCGGGGTACGAACGATGGAACCGAAAACATTTCATTTGTTTAGAGAGTCTAGCTCTGCTTTTATTGCAGCATCCCATTTCACCCAATCGGAGCGCCTCCGGCACTCAGATATAGTTTTGGGTTCAGGATCTAGATCATTATTCGAAATGGTGAAGACAATTAAGGCTTCAAATGTGTTGTCGACAACAGTTGTGTTTCTATTATAAGTTTCTCCCGTGTTTACGAAGTTTGTTGAAACTTCAATGTTTACATCGACCAGATCCTCTTCATTTCCCAAAGGGTATCGGTCTGATGATTCCGCATTCTCAGAGTCATTGATTGCTTTTGCACGTGCATTTTGACTCTGTTCACAAGATTTTAGGGGTGACATAGTGTGTTTGCTAGCTTTACACTTACGCGAACTAGGTTCGCTTATGTTAATACTTCCTTTACGCTTTTGGCGCATGGGGGGATTAACATTTGTCTTCAAAGGGAGTTGTATCCTTTGAGGCGCATTTACCGCAGGTATATGCGACTTAGTCACTCCTTTATGATCAGTGAATGCATCTGGCAGGTTATTTGCTAAGTATTGCAAATTTATTATCTTTTGAACTTCAAGTTCAGATTGATTTGTGCGTGGGTCTAAGAACTGGAGATCTTTTGTGTTCCAAGTAATTTCATGGCATTTATTTAATTGTGGTATTTTTCTCTTCCCCTAAGGCCGGAAATAGATCTTCATCGAATGTGCAGTCAGCGAAACGGGCTGTAAACTGATCCCTAGTTAAAGGCTCGACGTATTTAAGTATTGTGGGAGATATAAAACCGATGTAAATATAGAGTTTCCTTTGTGGGCCCATAGATGTTCGCTTAGGTGGTGGTATTGGAACATACACTGCACAACCGAATGTACGCAGATAGGAAATGTTAGGTTCATTTCCACGCACGAGTTGAATAGGGGAATATTCATGATATGCAGTTGGTCGGAATTGGATTAGTGATGATGCATGTAAGATTGCATGCGCCCAACATGAAACAGATAAGTTCATTTTGTGTAGTAGCGGTCTAGCGATTAATTTAAGACGTTTAATTAATGATTCAGCTAGACCATTTTGAGTATGAACATGATGGCCGAATGCTCCACTTTGATTTCAAGTGCCATGCAAAAATCATCGAATGCCTTAGAGGTGAATTCACCGGCATTATCCATACGAATGGATTTAATAGGATGATCTGGGAATTGAGATCTCAACAGAATAATCTGTGCAATAAGCTTTGCAAACCAGTATTGCAAGTGGATAGCATGGTTACATAAGTCCACCGAGTGGATGCATCTATTAGGACCATAAAATACTTAAATGGTCCAGATGCTGGGTGTATCGGTCCACAAATATCTCCTTGAATCCGCTCAAGGAATTTAGGAGATTCGGTTCTTACTTTACTACTAGAAGGATAAATTATTAGCTTAAACTTTGTGCAAGCATCACATATGTATTCATTAACAGAAGGGATTCTGTTGTGTGTTATGTATAGCTAGATGAATTACATAGAATCCGACGCATCATGGTTTGTCCTGGATGTCCTAACCGCTCATGCTATAGTTTGAAATAATTTGGATCATTAAGTTTTAGATTAAGGGCTATATGGAGATTTGAGGGTCTGATGTATGTGTAATACAAGCCAGACAAGAAAGATGGAAGTTTTTTGACGATGTGTTTACGACAATTTAAATAGTGAGTCATCAACAGATATTCACTTTTGTCCTCAGTATTTGTTTCAATGTGATAGTCATTCTGTCGAATGTCATTGAAACTGAGGAGGGTACGCTTTGATTGTGGAAAAAATAAAGCATTTTCGATTATTAATTCGGTACCCATAGGTAGAATGATCGAGGCTCTACCGGAGCCAACGATTTGTATGTCGTCATCGGAAATAGTAGTGACACTTCATTTCTTTTTTCAGTTAATGTTTGGAAAAATTGTCTATCTTTTAAGATAGTATGTGTAGTAGCACTATCTACTAAGCACAAAACATTAATCTCCATAAGCACTCAAGTGTATGTTTAGATACGTTTAGATATGAGGAATGCTAAGGAGAGCCAAGATTACAGACGCTGATTGATCAGCCGCACAAGGGATCACTTAGGTCCTACTTTATCAAGAACGTATTAAATTATTTTTGTAGACAATAGTCATATGTTGACCCAAGAGGTCATCCTTGTCTATGACAAAGCCTGCTTCGAGCAGGTCGGTGTGGTGTGTTTCACCGTGATGAGCCTTCCCCTTTTTCTCTTTTAGCATACGTTGATACGCCTCCACTAAATGTTTTGGTTTACGACACGAGCGAGACTAATGGTCGTCGCATCCACACTTGTGACAGACTTGTTTGTTCTGTGCACATGAGCTCGATGGTTGATCTTGAGGTGCATTCTTTTCAGTTGCACTAGGTTGTGCATTGTTGCGACCTCGACCTCTTTCCCTACCACGGCCTCGACCTCGGGTCAATCCGCGTCCCCCACTTGCCTCATTTTCTTTTCTATATTTACGGCCTCTAGAGTTCCTCCGAGTAGCATGTACTGCAGGCACAACTTGTGAGCCAACCGGTCTAGTATTGTGATTTTTCATCAACAACTGGTTGTGCTTTTCTGCAACTAGAAGTGCAGAAATGAGGTCGGAGTGTGATTGATACTCTTTGGCCATGTACTACTGCTGGAGTACAAGATTACTAGTGTGGAAAGTGGAAAGAGTTTTTTCGATTAACTGATCATCAATTATCGGTGCATTACACAGCTTGAGCTGAGAAACTATGCGATGTAGGGCGGAGTTGTATTCCGTTACAGACTTGAAATCTTGAAAACGAAGTGTTATCCAAGCATGTCTGGCTTCGGGAAGGATCACATCGTGTTGTTGTTGGAATCGATCCTGGAGGGATTTCCACAATGTCGATGGATCTTTTTCAGTGAGGTATTCATTCTTAAGATCTTTGTGAATATGATGTCTTAAGAAGATTAGAGCTTGTGCATTTTGGGCAGGAGTGGATTTAGATGGTTGTCTAATTGTGTCAGTAAGGTCCATAGAGGCTAAGTGGATTTCAACGTTGAGAGCTCATGTCAAGAAGTTATGGCAATCAAGTGCCAATTTATTGAATTCACGTTTAGTGATGTTTGACATGTTTTTGCTACAAAAATTAATAAATGGAAATTTATTAAAATTATTTGTTTGTATCATTTAATAATTAAGGCTAAATCAATAAAATATTGCTAAGACAAAAATTAATTAATTATAAGGGGTATTGATATTTTTGGGTGCATGACTTTTATGAGACATTTATTAATAGGAATTCGGACCCAAAAATGTAATGGCCCTATTTGAATTAAGGAAGTAGGGTTTCTATCTACTGTTCGTATACAACAAAAAGGAAAAAGGGTCAAAAGTGAACCCCAATTCGGTTTAATCGGCGAAAAGTTCGGAAATCATTGCCCGTTCACAGCGTGAGGCAGAAAATCGCGACCAAGTATGGCACGTCGCCAATGACGTTTCACACGTCGCCATTTCCATAGCGATCTGTTGTCGCTTCGCTGGCCGTTCACGTAGTGCCGTCGCCGAGCATCGGACGTCGTGGCCGTTCGTCGTCCGCCATTGGCGGTCGCGGCCCTTGCCGGAAAAATCAGCCGGGCGTTGCGCCGCCGCGAGCAGTGGCATGGCTGTTGCGCAGGCGGTCGGTCGCCGTGGTCGCGTCGCCATCGCACAAGCTGGGGCGACGTCGCGCCTACGTTACGGCTGTCAGGGACCATAGGTCCACCGTCGTTGGACGCGGCAAGGTGCCGTCGTGCAGAAAATGATCGCTGTCGCGTCGAGGCCACTGCAGGGGCCGTCACACGGTAGCCAACGGTCGGCAAGGGTCATCGCCGTATCGACACGGGTATGTGATGATATAATTTTCGATTTCTGATTACCCGTATTGGCAAAATTGATTTCTGAATATGAATTTTTGTTTCTACTTTCATCGATTTAGTTTTCTGAAAAATCTGGTTTCGCAGAAAATTGTTTCTGGAAAAGTTGGATTCTGGGTTTTGTTGAATATCACTTAGAACAGGGGGTTTTTCGAAAATCCTTTTTTTTTTTTTTGCAAAACAGATTATCGATTTGGAAATAAATCGATTTGGGGGATTAAGAATTTCTGAAAACCGAAAACGGGAAAAATTCCAAAAAATAATTTAGGGTTTTTGTTTTGATTTCACAAACTGTTTCGTAAAAATCCCAAAGGAAATTTGGGTTTTTGAAAACGATTTTGAAAAAGGTTTTCTGATATACAGAAGGTTTCGAAAAAAATTGAATCTGGTGGTTTGATCGGAGGATCGAATTGTTGAATTCGGTTTTGTTAGGGTTTTGTTATGCAATGATACCAAAGGCATATATAAAACAGAATACGTACATAAAGCATAAAGCAGACAATATATTCAGTTATATATGCAATCATATTTTCTACCGATTTCATAGCCAAGCATATACAAACAGGATATAACAAAGATACGAGACACATGTACAGTGAAGCCAATATATCATGGAAAACATGAGTTTAT
The DNA here is from genome assembly GCA_026898435.1 of Prunella vulgaris. Taxonomy (NCBI): domain Eukaryota; kingdom Viridiplantae; phylum Streptophyta; class Magnoliopsida; order Lamiales; family Lamiaceae; genus Prunella; species Prunella vulgaris. Next base: position 250,928 of record JAPKLY010000547.1, read on the forward strand.
GCATAGTATTTCACAGTAGCATATGATACAGAGCCAGAGGCATGGATATATGCAATAAACGTATCCAACGAATCCAAATTAGGCATATGAATCATAGATTGCAGAAAAAATATGGATCCTATTTTCTCAGAAAATAAACCAATCACGAAATTTTTTCCAGATTAATAATAAAGCCAAAATACTTAGAGTAAATTGCTAAATCCAAATATTATTAATCTGACGGGTGAGTTCTGAATCCGATTCGAAAAACTGCTGGAGCAATCCTCTCGTAAATCATTAATGCTCGTAGAGACTCGTGCTGATAACGTGTTGTAATCGAGAGAAAAGTGCAAGCATAAAGTAAATAACACAGAGTTTGGTAACCCAGTTCGCCACAGAGTGACTACGTCTGGGGGCGCCCAAGCCAGGAGAGTATAAATTATATCTGTCGTAAAAGTGTTTAGTTTAAATAAACTGTAGTATTAGTCTACAAGTTCTATGTTATTACTTTGGACATACTATTGTATTACTTTAAACTGTAACTAACAAGCAATATAGTATTAGTAGAAACACAATATAATATTAGTTGATAAGTTGTATTGTATTACTTTAACCATACTGAAGTAGTAGTTGAAACACACTATAGTATTTGTTTAAGAGCTGTTTAGTATTAGTTAAAAAGCACTGTAGTATTGGATGTAACAAAGTGTAGTACTAGATGAGCACACTAATATTACTTCAGACACAAGCAGTGTAGTACTAGTTGAAATCAACTATAGTATTTATCTACAAATTATATGGTATTATTTTGTATATACTGAAATAAATTTTAGTATTAGTCTACAAATGTATCTTGCGATTCGAGGTCCATTTGAGAATTTGAACAAACCCTGTATTATGACTGTAGTATTGGTTGATAATATGTATAGTATTTGTTTAAATAAATTTTAGTATTAGTTGATGATATATATAGAATTAGTTTAAATTATGGATGACAATGGGGCGGGTTCAAACTCGGACCCGCCACGAACCCGCCCCGTACGGGTCGGGTAAAAACCCGGTCAAACGGGTCGCGGGGCGGGTTTGTACCCGTTTGACCAAAAATCCGTCGGGTTTGGGACGGGTTTTGGTATTAGGTGGACCCGTCCCGAACCCGCCCCATATATATATATATATATATATATATAAATATTAATTAAATATATATAGTTAAATAAATATATTATATATGTATAATTAAATATATAAAATTAGACTACTAATTAACATATTCATTAAATTATTAGATTAAATATGTGCATATAGTCATGAGCAAAAATTGTACAAATTAGAGTTTATTAATTTTTTTTTATTATTTTAATTTCAATGAACAATATATGTGTGATTTTAAATATTTAGACTTAATAAGTTGAAACTTGAAGTGGATTATTTTGAATATTTATTGTTGTTTGAATTATTCATATGCATATTAATGTTATATTTTAAAATTTATTATATTTTATGTAAAGTATTTGATATGTATGATAAAAATAAAATAAAATAAAAAATAGGCGGGTAGGCGGGTCGAGGCGGGTAAAACCCGCCAGGTTCGTGGGACGGGGCGGGGCGGGTCCAACTCATAATTAAGGCGGGGCGGGTCTCGTGTCCTAAAAATTCTTGGCGGGGCGGGTCTTGGGACAGGCCAAACCCGTCCCAGACCCACCCCGTTGCTATCCGTAGTTTAAATAAAAAGTAGTATTAGTTCATGATATGTATAGTATTAATTTAAATAAATTGTAGTATTAGTCTACAAGTTGTATATATGTTATTATATTGGACATGCCGTGGTATTAGTTGATGATATGTATAGTATTAGTTTAAATAAACTGTAGTATTAGTTGTTGATATGTATAGTATTAGTTTAAATAAACTGTAGTATTAGTCTACAAGTTGTATGTTATTATTTTGGACATGCTGTGGTATTAGTTGAGTTTGAGTCACAATTCATCTCATAATTATTGACAAAATAGATTTAGTTCCAAAATTAAATTTTCATCAGATTTAGTCCCAAATTTTCTAATAAGGTCCAATTTTAGTCCTAAAATTAACTTTTTATTAGATTTATTCTCAAGTTTTCTAATAAGATCCAATTTTAGTTTCAAATTAAAGGTGAAAAGCGAAATAATATTATATTTTACAAAAATTGCATAACAATAGGTGACATAAACATCCAAACTTTTATTCAACAAGTTAGTGCCATCTGTTGAAATTCCAACTCCGTCCTTCCCCAACTTCTCCTGCAAAAGACGAGCTAAAGATTCTGTGTCTGGTAATTCACCTCTGCTTTGGCAAGTCTCGTTGAGACAATGGCTATTCAAAGTAGACCGAAGACCTCTATGATCACCTTCTGTGTTAAGAGAGACACCAACAAGGGCGGCAACTGAAGTCCACCAATGTGGGCCCCATCTCCCGGTGGATTGTTCAACCTCTTCACCGTCTTCCACCATCAAAGGCCTGCCGGAGAAAGAACGCAATTGCCCCATTTTGTTGCTCTTGTAATCTTGAAACGGTGTCTTTATAAGTGATCACCACAAAAAAATACAAATTTAAAGAGGGGTTTAAAGAGGGTTTTTGCGAGGGGATGTAGCCCTCTCCAGGACACTGCTCGCCAATGGAACCCTCGCCTCGCCACTCGGTAATTGGCGAGGGCAAAAAACCCTCTCAAAATGGTGAGGGAAAAGTGCTCGTTATTTTGGCGAGGGCGGGCGCTCGGTAAGTAGCGAGGGTTCAAACCCTCGCGGCGCCAGCGAGGGAATAGCTGTCATAAAGTTTAGCGAGGGTAGTACCGTCGCAAAATGGTGAGGTGTTGGGACAATCTGAGTATTTTGATTAGATCCCAAAACCCCTGATGAATCTGCCTAAGTATAGTTGTTCAGGATGAAATAATTCAGGATAGTTAGGTTAGGAATTCAGTACAGGAGGAACTCGCTGAAGACTGAAGAATATTGGAGTCGACCCAATTTACTGAAGTCTGAAGTGTATTTCATCCTGAAGGAGTCAGTCAGTCTTGCTGAAGATTGCCTGGGTCTGAAGCTGAAGATCGAAGCCTGATGATCCGTCCTGAAGTCAATCCTGAAGTACCATTGGCTGATGTTTCTACTGAGTACACTAAGCATACTCAGGACAGAACTTAGTCAGTGAAGAGTAAGTGTTACCTATCAGGCAGTGCTGAATGCACTTAAGACCTGACTTTGGCCTTGGTTCAGTTTACCTGAATCATGTAAGTCCAAAGTAAAAAGGTTACACATACTGGGCTGAATAATCTATCAGGCTATGCTGAATACATATAAGACCTGACTCGGGCATTAGATCAGATCACCTGAATCATGTAAGTCCAAAGCAAAAAAGGTTATTTATGCTATGGGACAAGAGACAAAGAGAATGTCAGTAAGACTCCATTAAGACACACGTTCAGACTGAGTTATTAACAAGAGACTCAGAGTATTGAATGTACAAGGAAGGACAAATGTCTGAAAGTTAACTAGCCGTTAGAACGGAGAGCCAATGATCTTTCGACACGTATGTACGGAGTCTGCGCGGCATTTAATGCGTCTCAGAAGTTGCAGGCGGTGGGACAAACTTGGCAAAATAAGCATGGCGGTTATGTCAAACAGTATTTCTAGCCTGCAATCACCCTAAAATAGGAAAGATTTGATTTGATCTCCTCCAACGGATCTATTTTAAATCTTGCCTATAAATATGGAGAGCCTTGCACCCATTCAAGGTAAACGGGAAATTTCCAAGAGAAAACTCTCAAGAATCCAAGCTCTCAAAGCATACTATAAGCAACACTCTGCAATTAAATTTCCCTAGTGTTGTAGTAGGATTCACTCTGTACTTGCTTAGATCGATAGCTCTAATATTTAGCATTGTTTTGTATTGCTAGAGATATCTTAGTTGGAAACCAGAATACCAAACCACTCAGGGTGTGAGATTGGTTGGTTAGAAGGACTGGGACTTGTAAAACGCCCAGGGGTCAGTTCCTAAGAGAGGAATTTGGCTATTCGTGTCCCTTGGCACGTAAAACCCAAGTACCTATCCTCAAGGTTTTAAGGATAGCTTCCTGTTAAATCAGGTCGTGGACGTAGGAGTTGGTTATCTCCGAACCACGTTAAAAAGTCCCCTGTGTGCTGATTTACTATTCTGTTCAGGATCATAACTGACATCATAATAAACTGAACATTCTGCATTATTTTTATATTCAGGACTGAATCAATCTTCCTGAATCTTAATACTGTGCACTCTGTCTTAACCATCAATTTACTAAGCAAGTTCAGAGAAAATGTTTTTAGAAACTAAAACGAGTAGAAACTAAGGGCTCACTTTCCGCACGTACTCTAGCTCACTGAGATAGTAGTCCAACTGACCCGCTTCCGAGTAGTCAGTAGGTTTGTTATCTCTACTGAGCTTGCAAGCACTTTACTCACACTCAATTTATCTGACTCGTTACTGAATTGTCCCTGCTGCCCCTGTGGACCATCAGCATACTGAGTAATTCAGGAAATCCTGACTGAGAGTGTTAGAGCATTTTTCTGAGTCTTTCAGAAAAATCTGACATCAGTGTATCCCCCCATACACTGATTGTACTCGTTTCGGGACCAACAAGTGGTATCAGAGCGGTGGTTCAAAAGACCACTGACTTTGTTTACCAACAGTTTCTGAGGAGAAACTTTTGGTGGTCTACTGAATAGATCTTGTTTCTGAAAACTGCATATCATGGCATCCGGTTCTAAACGCCTCGAGGGCAATCTTCCTGAATTCTCTATTGACAATTATGACTATTGGAATTTCAGTGTACTTGCACATCTCTACTCTATCCATGATCAGATGCCTCAGGTGATTGAGCATGGTCCGATCAGGTTTATGAGGAATTTTCAGATGACCTAGCCTGTTGCTGGCAATGTCCCTGTTCCAGCCGCCGGAGATGAAGAAGTGGAGAGGTCCGCGCTTAATTCTGATCAGATTAAGCAAATCGAACTGGATAATGTTGCCAAGAACATTATACTCCACACCGTTTCTTACGAGAACTCGGTCAGGCTCATGCATCTGAGGACCGCAAAGGAAATCTGGGATGCTCTGAGGGAGATGAGTGAGGGATCAGAAAAGATCAAGGAGAACAAGAGAGATCTTGCAATTAGGAAGTTTGAATCCTTCCGGATGTTAGAGGGAGAATCTATCAATCGGATGGAAGCTCGGTTCATTAAGATGATGAACGAGCTAGCAACCCTTGGGAAGGAGTTTCCCAAGAGGGAGGTATCTTCTAAAATCCTGAACTGTCTCCCTGAAAGATGGGACACAGGAGTAATACTGCTGAAGAACACTCAGGATATTACAAATATTCCTTACTCTCACCTATTCTCAGAGTTAAAGGCTCTGGAATTCGACCTCGATAAGAGGAAGAAGAAGGGTGTTGTCAGTGAGGAAGTTAGTGAGGAGAAGACTCCTGAAAAGGAAAAGAGTGTGGCTCTTAAAGCTACTCCTGAGCCTGAGGCTGGATCTGGCTCTAAGTCTCTTAAGGACATGAACAAGGATGAGCTAGCCTTGGAATACAGCCTGATGGTGCGGCGATTCGAGAAACTGAACTCTCGATTCGGAAGGTATAAGAAATTTTATACTGACAGTCGTGATCGCAGGTACTCCAGCCCCAGGAGATCGAGTCCCCGAAGAGAAAAAAGGAGGGGTTCAGATTCCAGGAGGGATCGCAACGAGCCTGAGCGACGAAGAGATGAGAAGAGGAGAGATGATGAGCCCAGAAGATCCAGCTCCAAACCTGAACGATCATCAGGGAGCAGGAGGGAGTCATCTGATAAAAGGTACACTGACAAGAAGTTTACTTCTGATGTAGATCAGTGCTATCACTGCAAAAAGACCGGACATTATCAGTATGATTGTCCGGAGCTCAGTGCTCATGAGCGAGAGGATCGGAGAGCCAAAAGAGAGCTCAGGGCATCAAACCGGAGAGCGTTGCTTGCTGAGGATTCCTCAGATTCAGATGGCCCAGGACGCCGGTCCCCTGAACTCTTCTCCGATGAAGAGTATGATGACCTCTGCCTGATGGCAGATGATGAGGTATGTTCTTCTGCCTCTTCTCCTGATCACGCACCTGAGTTTAGCTCAGACTCAGCAGGAGAACTCGACCTTCAGCTCGCCCTAGAGCAATTGATGGTTGTCTTCTCAAGGCTGCAGGAGACTCATACTCATACAGTGGATGTGAATGCAAAACTGAGTGGGGAGAACGATCGGTTAACTGAGTCTCTCAGAGTAAGAGACACTGAGGAAGCCCTCAGATTAGTACATCTTCAGGAAGAGCTGCTTCATGCTCGGAACAAGCATGATGAAGCTCCACTGGAGGTAGAAAGACTGAAGGGTGTAATCTGCTTGTTGATTGAGACTCGTGATACTGATCTGTTCCTTGCTCAGGAACAACTGATGATTGAGCGAATTGCTCTAAGAGTGATGTTCGAAACTGAGTGACAAGCTCGCCTTTGTGCTGAGCAAACTACTTGGGATCTTGAGCTGATCTCAAAAGAGAAAGCTCGTGAAGAGTTGGTGCTTCAGTACACCACTGAAATTGAAGCCCTGAAAGAAACAAATGGGCATCTTGAGGTTAAGCTGAAGAAGTTATACACATCTACCCAAGTGGTCGATGAGTTAACAAGTTTCTCTCAGCTGACTGATGGTGCTAAAGCTGGGTTAGGCTATGATGCCTCAAAAGACCCAAAGGGCAAGAAGAAGAGAGGTGCTTCAGGGAGCAACTCTCAAAAGAAGTTTGTCCCTGCCCTAACTGATGACAAGAGCTCAAGTGTTGCTCATCAGGATAAAGGCAAAGGGAAGGAGAAAATGCCTGCTGAAACTGTCAGGCAAAGGACTGAGGAATCAAGGCCAAAACCTAAGGGAAAGGCCAAGGCTCCTCATCCTGAGTCAAGGAAGACAGATCAAGGGAACTCCAAGGCTCAGCCTAGGAATCCTCAATCTGGGAAGAACTCTGCTCCTAGCACTTCTCAGGCCCAGCCTAGAAATGCTCAGGGCAGAAGGAACTCAGGACAGAGGAGGCCTCAGGCAAAGACAAGTACTACTGAGGTCCAGATTCCTCAGACAGGGCACAGAGCCCATCAAGAGCGTCCTAATCCTCAAAGGAGAAGGACAAACCAGGTGGCCTCTGAAAGGCAATGGAGAACTGACTCCAGTATCACTCAGGCTAGACCTCAAGTGCCAAGAGGTCAGACCCGAGCTGCTCCTTCTCGGGATCAAACTCAGCCCAATGCACCCAGGCCAAAGAGAAATAGGAGGCCCACCCCCAGGAATCAATATAGGGCTCCTGTACCTCAGGCTGACACCCATACACCCTCAACTTCCCAGGCACAAAGGAAGAAGACTGTGTATGTTGATATTTTAGGGAAACGGGTTTACACTTCTGATGCTATTAGAATTGTTAAACAAATCTGGATCCCGAAGGGTATGGCTGACTCAGTAGGACCCAATACGAGATGGGTACCTGAGGCCTGATTCTTTTCAGGTCGCTGCGGGCTATAAGAAGAGGAAGAAGGATCTGATGAAGGACTGGTACTTGGACTCAGGATGTTCCAGGCACATGACCGGATTTCGTGATCTCCTTCAGGATTATGTAGCTCAGGAAGGCCCGCAGGTAACCTTTGGTGATAATTCTAAGGGTTTCACCAGAGGATTCGGAACCCTTGTTATTGGCTCTGTTTGTGTACTGAATGTATCATATGTTGAGGGACTGAGACATAACTTACTCTCGGTTAGTCAGTTTTGTGACCGAGGATATAGTGTAGAATTTACATCTAACATGTGTCTTGTGAAGGACAAATCTACACTACAGGTTCTGATTACAGGTGTCAGGAGGGGCAATGTATATTTTGCTGACTTCAAGAGCAGCTCTCCTGAAACCTGTTTGGTCGCTAAGAGTTCCTCTGAGCTCAGTTGGCTTTGGCATAAACGCCTGAGTCACTTAAACTTCAAGATTATTAAGAAAATCTCTAGACTTTCTCTTGTAGATGGTCTACCTAATGAAGTTTTTAGCAAAGACCACGTATGCGGAGCATGTCAGGAAGGCAAGCAAACCAAAGCCTCATTCAAAGTGAAAGAAGCCTTCTCAACTGACAGAGTGCTTCAGCTTCTGCACATGGATCTCTTTGGTCCAGTAACTCCTGTCAGCATAAATGGTAGGAAATATACCCTTGTTGTTGTTGATGATTATTCCAGGTACACATGGGTTATTTTCTTGCTGAACAAGAAGGAGACTCAGGTCAAGCTTCCAGAATTACTTAAGCAATTGAGTACTGAACAGGGTCAGAGCATAGTCAGGATCCGATCAGATCGAGGAACTGAGTTTATAAACTCTATTATAACTGACTTTTGTACTAACCATGGTATAGCTCATGAGACTTCTGCAGCCAGGACCCCTCAGCAGAATGGGGTAGCTGAGAGAAGAAATCGAACCCTGAAGGAAGCTGCCAGAACCATGTTGGCTGAGTCAGGATTGCCCAAGAAGTACTGGGCTGAAGCAATCAATACTGCTTGCTACACTCAGAACCGATCTATGCTGAACAAACAACATGCTCAGACACCTTATGAAACTTGGAACAAGAGGAAGCCTCGCATCTCCTATTTCCTTATTTTTGGGTGTAAGTGTTTCATCCTGAACAATGGGAAAAACCAGCTGAAAGCCTTTGATAGCAAATCTCATGAGGGAGTCTTCTTAGGATACTCCTCAGTCAGTAAAGTCTTCAGGGTGTATAACTGTCGGACCCTTTGTGTGGAGGAAACACCTCATGTTGTGTTTGATGAGACTACATCAGTGCATAGAAAATAGGTTCCGAGTCCTGACTCTGACGGGGTTACCAAGAGGATAACGAGACTGAGTCTGAAGAATCCTGAATTCAAGATCAAACTTGTCAAAGGATGGGATGATGATGATGATGAAGATCAGGATGGACTTCAGGCCAACCCTCAGCAAGCCCCAGCCTCAGAAAATGTTGAGTCTCAGACGGAGGGACAGACTCAACCTGAGGTACGTACTGTCGGTGATGATGCTTCTGCACCTGAGACAGTTACTGAGTCCAACACTGTAAGGGGAAACAATTTCTTTGATATTGGCCAACCCTCAGGAAATGACTCAGTATCCCCTGTTCTTGCTCGTTCCTGTTCTTTGCGTATTATTGTCGAGACTAACATTTCAGGATCAGGTGAGGGAACGTCAGCAGCTCCCAGTGCTCCCGTCAGCAGGAGGCGGTGGCTAGATGATCACTCATTGGCTGATGTCATTTGTGATATCAATGAGGGGGTCTGGACTAGGTTGTCCTTTGGTAAGAGCGCTATGTTTTGTTGTTTCCTGAGTGATCAGGAACCTAAGAGCATAGAAGATGCTCTTACTGATCCCAACTGGATCCTAGCCCTGCAGGATGAGCTCAATCAGTTTGAGCGGAATCAGGTTTGGGAGTTAGTTGAGAGACCTAGGCGTCAACATGTTATTGGCACCAAGTGGGTCTTTAAGAACAAGAGGGATGAGAAGAATGTTGTGGTCAGGAATAAGGCCAGATTGGTAGCAAAGGGTTACTCTCAGGCCGAAGGAATCGACTATGATGAAACCTTCGCTCCAGTCACAAGGTTGGAAGCAATCAGGTTGTTTCTGGCATATGCAACATTCAAGAAATTCAAATTGTATCAGAGGGACGTAAAGAGTACTTTTCTGAATGGTGTACTGAATGAAGAGGTGTATGTTGAGCAACCTCCGGGATTCGAAGTTGGTGACAAGGTATATCACCTGAAGAAAGCTCTTTATGGCCGGAAGCAAGCTCCGAGAGCTTGGTATGATACACTATCCCAATTCCTGATAGACCACGGGTTCGTGAAAGGAACAGTGGACAGGGCCCTCTTCCGAATTTCCGAAGGGGAGGACATTCTCTTGGTTCAGATTTTTGAGTATGACATAATATTTGGATCTCCTAATCTGAAGCTTTGTGAGAAATTCTCCAAGCTGATGACTGGGAAATTTGAGATGTCAATGATGGGAGAAATGAATTTCTTTCTGGGTCTCCAAGTCAGGCAAACTGACTCCGGAATCTTCATAAATCAGTCCAAGTATGCGAGGGACTTGATTCAGAAATTTGGAGTTCAGTCCAGCAAAGTCTCACGTATTCCCATGACCACAAATGAGAAGCTGGATCCTGACAAAGAAGGAGTCTCAGTAAATCAGACTGAATATAGGGCACTGATAGGATCCTTATTGTATTTGACTGCTAGTTGTCCTGACATCACTTATGCAGTTGGAGTTTGTGCAAGGTATCAGTCTGATCCAAAGAAGATTCATCTAGAGAGTGCCAAAAAGATACTGAAATACCTGAGAGGTACAGTAAATCTAGGACTCTGGTATCCCTCTGATGACAACCTAGAACTGACTGACTATTCAGATGCTGATTATGGAGGCTGTAGACTTGATAGGAAGTCAACTACAGGCACATGTCAGTTTCTAGGGAGTAAGCTGATCTCTTGGTTTTCTAAGAAGCAAACTAGTGTTGCAACGTTTACTACTGAGGCTGAGTATATGGCGGCAGGTAGTTGTTGTTCTCAGATCCTTTGGCTGAAACAGTAACTGAGAGACTACCAAGTTGAGGCCACTGAAGTCCCAATTTATTGTGACAATAATAGTGCCATTGCCATATCCCAAAACCCAGTCTTACACATAAGGTGTAAGCATGTAGACATCAGGCATCATTTTATCAGAGATCATGTTGAAAAGAAGGACATCAGGATGGAGAGAGTCCCTACTGAAAAACAGAGAGCTGACATTCTGACTAAGGCTCTGCCTGAAACCAGATTTGTTGAGTTATCAGTAGAGTTAGGACTTCTTGACCCAGGCTTAGGTGATTCAGTCTGAATCTCTAATCAGAATGCACATGGTCAGGGGGAATGATCAACTATGACTCAGATTGAAGGAATCTCAGAGAGAATGTGAATGGTTGTAGGGGGAACATTCAGCTGAAAAGGGTAATCAGTATAGACTGACTAAGTTTCAGGACACTGAACTCAGGGCTTGTCACCCTGATAGTCCAATAAGTGGTATCAGTCTGAATACAAATCTGACTGACTGGTATGTTTCCTGATTTTTATCTAGTCATCTTATCTTGCTTGCATCATCCTTGATACTGTTTATCGTATTGTTAAATCAATTTAATTTGTCAAATAATCCCAGCCATTCATTTAATTTTCAGTTATTATTTAATGCAATTTATTTGAATTAAATACGGACATGCTCTAATGTGCATTTAATGCACTATGGGCGGGAACAGTTTTCGATAAAGTTTGACCAATTACTTTTGAAAACCGAAAAGGCTCCATGCTTTTCACTTTTTAATCTTGACCATTGAATCTCATAAGTCATTATTTTCTGAGCCATCCGATTAAAACTGAAATTTAGTATAAATAAGGGAAGTGTTTGTCATTGCAACCTTTATGCACCCAAATCTTTTCCTAATATATTTTCTCTGAAACCCAATTTTTCTTCAAAATCTCCAACTTAATCCATGGCGTCTCCTTCGGTGGATTCATTCTTTGGGAATATCTTCCATCTCAAGAATGAGATCCACTACGAACCCTTTGGGGATTTTTCTTCTAACCACCCTGATGTCTTGCATGTGCGAGAATTATATGAAAATGCAGGTCTTCTGCAGTTTATCACAGCAAGACCCCAGAGACTCCATCCCAGACTTGTTGCTGCTTTCTACCTCAAGATGGCGCAGAACAAGAATTCCCAGGAGTGGGAGTCATGTATTCCCCTGACCTCATGTGTGAAGGGGAAGGATGGTGAGGAGGAAATGACCAGGAGGTGGGTCACTCTCAACCTCAGGGAGAAGATTAAGGAGGTTTTTAATCTTCCCCGCTCTGGACGAAGCCCGGTTGATTACGGGTTTGGGAACGAGAAGGATTTCCTCCAGTCTCTCTGCGATGGAGATGTCGTCCTGAGGTCGGGTCTCAACAAATCAGTCCTAAGGACTGAAAATCGCCACTTCTTCGACCTGACAAGTCAGGGAGTGATGGGAATTGCCGGAGGATTGGAACAGATCTCCAGACCGAAGCTTTATACGATGACGGCAATTTCTGACGCCTCAGTGCACAATTTTCACTGGGAGGATTACTTCCTCCAATTGCTGGTAGCTGAGACCGACAAAATCTTCAGAGATTTCTATTCAGAAACCAGCGGAGGACAAAGCCAAGCCTTCTAGACCCAAGCAACATAAGCTGAAATTTCTTTATTCAGGGTCAACAGAGCGAGAGAAGAAGCTCGTGGAAGAGAGAGTTGCTGAAGAAGCTGTTCAGCATGCAACTTCAGAGAAGGAACCGGCTCAGGCCGCTCTTGAAATTGCTCCCATTACTTCTATTCCGGACGTTGCATCCCCTGATCCCGATCAACTGATTCTCAACATCGCCTCAACCTATCAGAGTTTGGAGAAGGATTAGGAGGAACCTGCTCAGGAAGGAGGAGTTGAGCAGGAGGCTGCTGAACCAGTTCAGGCTGAAGCCCCATGGCCATCTCCGCTCCTGATGAGAACACATTGCCTGATTTCGAGATTGTGGCAAGGGGAACTGCTGTGGATATGGTGGAGAAGAGGTTTCCTGATCTCTCAGACGCTCAGAAGGAGGCAGTTGTGCAACTTCGCACCTACGCTATGATCAGGAATGCTACTTGGCCTGAATTGAGTCAGCTGGGGGAGTCGAGAGGATGGGAGAAAATGGCTGAAACTGAAGCTGCTCTCTTTGATCACTTCAACGTGAATTCTTTACATCACCTGATCAAGATGGTAGACTTCATCAGAACTGTTAGACGCATCTACCCCGAGCCAGAGCCTGAAAGAGTTGAGGAGGAGAAGAAAGATGAGAAGGAAGAGATTGAGATTGCTGAAGACATTCAGCAAGGTGGCACTGAAGGAGTCAGTGCACCGGCCGATGATGCACCCCTTGGACCCGGGACTGCGGAGGCTTCAGGAGAGGGTCGGACAGGTCTTATCCGAGTAAGAGGAAACTGGATCACCCCAGCAGCTATGTTTAATGAGAATTCCTCACGAGCGCTTGCCAACTGTCACAGAAAGATAAATCTCGTTGAGCGAAAGGCAAGTAGGGTTGATTCAAATTCTGAAACTCTGAATAAGAAAATGAAAAGGCTGGACAAAGACCTGAATGAAATGGCCACTGACATGCATGCTGCAATAGATTTCTTGGAGAAGTCAGAACTCAACACTCAGTAGATCTCACTGCTATCTCTGAGCAAGCGAAAGGGGCCATTCAAAGCTGCAATCAAATGGTCTCTGATGCGCAAACTCAGCAGGAGAACAAGCTTGCCACTTTTCTTGATCAACAACTGCCTGAAAGAATTGATCAACTGGTTGATGAAAAGTTGGCCAAGCTGAAAGCTGAACTGAAGGATGAGCTGCTGAGTGAGATATCTGCACAGGAGAAGCTGGAAATTGCATCTGCCCTGGACAACAGAATGGAGAACTTCGAGGGTCGACTGAAGGCTGCACACAATTCAGCCATTGATAAGCTCAGTGTCGGCCTAAGAGGAATGGCATGGCAGATTGGGCAATTGCTGGGCAAGCAGACTGAGATGGACAGTCAGTTCACATTATTGGCGGAGTTAGTAAATGAAGTTGTCAAGTGAATCAATGACGATGATGCCAAAAAGGGGGAAGAAGGGAAGAAGCAAATTGCCACTACTGGTAAAGCCAAGAAGAAAATCTTCCCCCCTGAACTGAAAGCGGCGGAAAGAAAAAGGACAAGGTCCGTCGCTGCCATCGAAGCTGCTGAAGGTTCAGATCCGAAGAGATTAAGGCCCTCTGAAGATCCTGCTTTGGAACCTTTGTACAAGGAGATGGAGGAACAAATGCAAACTGGGTTGACCACTCAGAAGAAAATGGTGATGACTGAAGCTGAAAAGATAGCAAAGATGAAGGAGATTTCGCTCCTCAGTCAGATCCAACGCTTGAAAGAGTCCAATGAGTATCTGACTTCGCAGGTTCAGAAGAAGAAATCTGTGACTTCTGGATCTCGGATGAAGACTCAGAGGAAAATGGTGGTCAATCCAGATCAAGACCCTCCTCCACTTCAGTTTGTGGAAGACTTCTTTCCTATAGAGATGTTGGAGGTATGGATTCCGATCTGGAATAGGTGGGCCTACCTATTCTATGTGGTGGGGTTATGGGACGATCTATCTGAAGAAAAAGACGTCATACTCCATCACTGGATGGCACAGGAGCACCCTGATCTCTGGGCTGAAATAATCAGACATGCTGACACTGAAGGTGTAGAGATCGCTCCTCCGGAATTCATCAAGTACCCTCCTCCACTCTTCAGGAACTCCAAACAACTAGACCGGAAAGCGATATCAGAAGAAGTCGTCAGAGTAGGACGCACTGCCGGGGCTGTTGGTGATCGGAACAGGATGAAGCAGGTCCTGAACCGAGTCTTGGAGATGTATGATATTCCACAAGCTGCATGGAACAAGGATGAAGACTAGATCAGTAGCTAGTTGTTCAGGAATTTGTAATAGCTTCAGGATAACTGTAATTCTATATCAATCAATGAAGTTATTTTATTTTTCCTGAGTACAACTTCTTGTTGACTCCTGAATTTACTTTTCTGAATCCTTATCAAAAACTGTACTAACCCATTCCTTGTCTTCATCTTATAGACTAAAGTACCTAGTTTGTCTGGAGGTACTGAGTTGTTCTCACTGACTATGTCAGTTGATTGTATAGATGAATAGGAATTTGCTTAAGGGTTTTGGCATCATCAAAAAGGGGGAAATTGTTGGGACAATCTGAGTATTTTGATTAGATCCTAAAACCCCTGATGAATCTGCCTAAGTATAGTTGTTCAGGATGAAATAATTCAGGATAGTTAGGTTAGGAATTCAGTACAGGAGGAACTCACTGAAGACTGAAGAATATTGGAGTCGACCCAATTTACTGAAGTCTGAAGTGTATTTCATCCTGAAGGAGTCAGCCAGTCTTGCTGAAGATTGTCTGGGTCTGAAGCCGGAGATCGAAGCTTGATGATCCGTCCTGAAGTCAATCCTGAAGTACCATTGGCTGATGTTTCTACTGAGTACACTAAGCATACTCAGGACAGAACTTAGTCAGTGAAGAGTAAGTGTTACCTATCAGGCTGTGCTGAATGCACTTAAGACCTGACTTAGGCCTTGGTTCAGTTTACCTGAATCATGTAAGTCCAAAGTAAAAAGGTTACACATACTGGGCTGAATAATCTATCAGGCTATGCTGAATACACATAAGACCTGACTCGGGCATTAGTTCAGATCACCTGAATCATGTAAGTCCAAAGCAAAAAAGGTTATTTATTTTATGGGACAAGAGACAAAGAGAATGTCAGTAAGACTCCATTAAGACACACGTTCCGACTGAGTTATTAACAAGAGACTCAGAGTATTGAATGTACAAGGAAGGACAAATGTCTGAAAGTCAACTAGCCGTTAGAACGGAGAGCCAATGATCTTTCGACACGTATGTACGGAGTCTGCTTAGCATTTAATGCGGCATTTAATGCGTCTCAGAAGTTGCAGGCGGTGGGACAAACTTGGTAGAATAAGCATGGCGGTTAGGTCAAACAGTATTTCTAGCCTGCAATCACCTTAAAATAGGAAAGATTTGATTTGATCTCCTCCAACGGATCTATTTTAAATCTTGCCTATAAATATGGAGAGCCTTGCACCCATTCAAGGTAAACGGGGAAATTTCCAAGAGAAAACTCTCAAGAATCCAAGCTCTCAAAGCATACTATAAGCAACACTCTGCAATTAAATTTCCCTAGTGTTGTAGTAGGATTCACTCTGTATTTGCTTAGATCGATAGCTCTAATATTTAGCATTGTTTTGTATTGCTAGAGCTATCTTAGTTGGAAACCAGAATACCAAACCACTCAGGGTGTGAGATTGGTTGGTTAGAAGGACTGGGACTTGTAAAACGCCCAGGGGTCAGTTCCTAAGAGAGGAAGTTGGCTATTCGTGTCCCTTGGCACGTAAAACCCAAGTACCTATCCTCAAGGTTTTGAGGATAGCTTCCTGTTAAATCAGGTCGTGGACGTAGGAGTTGGTTATCTCCGAACCACGTTAAAAAGTCCCCTGTGTGCTGATTTACTATTCTGTTCAGGATCATAACTGACATCATAATAAACTGCACATTCTGCATTGTTTTTATATTCAGGACTGAATCAATCTTCCTGAATCTTAATACTGTGCACTCTGCCTTAACCATTAGTTTACTAAGCAAGTTCAGAGAAAATGTTTTCAGAAACTAAAACGAGTAGAAACTAAGGGCTCACTTTCCGCACGTACTCTAGCTCACTGAGATAGTAGTCCAACTGACCCGCTTCCGAGCAGTCATTAGGTTTGTTATCTCTACTGAGCTTCCGAGCACTTTACTCACACTCAGTTTATCTGACTCGTTACTGAATTGTCACTGCTGCCCCTGTGGACCTTCAGCATACTGAGTAATTCAGGAAATCCTGACTGAGAGTGTTAGAGCATTTTTCTGAGTCTTTCAGAAAAATCTGACATCAGTGTATCTCCCCCCATACAGTAATTGTACTCGTTTCGGGACCAACACGAGGGATGGCCGCCGTCGTAAATTGGCGAGGGTTTAACCCTCGCGAAGCTCAAATATGAAAAAAAAAATATTTTTGCGGGTCTGACCCGCGAACCTGGCACCATTTTCGCGTGAGAGGGGGTTTGAACCCGTGACCTCCCTTATGAATGTATGAGTGTCTTGCCATTTGGGCAAGTAGTATTTATTGTTCCATAATTTATTTAAAATATATATATACACAATATATACTTTTTTATTTTAACTAAGTGTTATATATTTACTTTATTATTAATATATTATGTGATTATACTAATCTAAAATTATATATTTTAATTATGTAATACTTATATTTAGTTATAATAAAATTATCATATATATGTAATTATATATTTCTAAATATTAATTCAAATCATTATAAAATTAATGTAAAATAATTCTATTCATATGATAAATATTCATTCTACCCCTACCTTTAAATTTTAAAAATGAAACTTCATTTCACTTATTAAACTATTACACACAAAATTCATCTATCTAAATATACTAATTTAATTCAAACTCCATATAGTATGTGAAGTATAATATCTCAATAGATTATTATTTAGAATTATCAATATCTCCTCTAAAACCAAATTAACTAATATAGCCTAATCATCCACCATCATTAACAATTATTAGTGCCTAATCTTCCACTTCATTTCACTTATGAAACTATTACACACAAAATTGATCTCTATCTAAATTTGTCCTAATTTAATCAAAACTTCATTTCAATTATGAAATTCATGATTTTGGTCTTGAATCTAATTAAAATAGAAATCATGAAAAAAAAAATTAGTGCCTAATCATCCATCATCTTTAACAAATATTAGTACCTAATCATCCACCAACATACGTCCACAAAGTCAAATAATTCAAAATATTCAAAGTTCAAAATATATAATTCAAAGCATACACATCAAATAGAATCAACGTCTAGGGCCCTTCCCATGTCTCGGTCCGGTTCAGTGCGGCGAGGGCTTGTGCTCGTTAAATCCGCGAGGGATCGAACTCTCGCAAAGTTTGCGAGGGTTTTGCGCTCGTTAATCAGTTTTACCCTTGTTAAATTAAGAGGGTTTTTTATCCCCTCGTCTCGCCCCTCTTTAATTTAAAAATTTACCCCCCCCCCTCTTTAAAACCCTCTTTAATTTTATTTATTAAAGAGGGACCCAAAAACCCTCACTAACTCCCCTCTTTATTTCAATATTATTTTGTAGCGGATACTCGGGCTCTTACCCAATGGGCCAATAGGGCTCTTGCGTTCTTTGGACTTACTCAAAGAGGACCTGCATTTTCGAGGAGGCTGAGGGTGCGTGTCTGCACAGAGGGATTTTTTAAATTAAAGCTGAGCGAGACTGAGTTTGACAAGAGCTGCATACAAATAATTGGGGGAGAGAATATAAAGCTCCGTAATGATTGAAATAGTTATTTGCCTTTTTGGTAGAAAGTCCACTCTATTGTCATGATGATCTGCCAACATTTTAGGTCAAGCTGCAAAACACAAAATATATATACATATCAGATGCCAATTAATACTTCAATACACGTATCAACAGAATCAATTTTCATCACAAACACTAACAATTTCCTTACAACTTTGCCTTAATAAGATTGAGCTTTTATTCTTTGGGAATTAATAATACTAATTTAAAATCCTACTGCTTATGCACAGATCGTCTCAGCAGCAGAAAATCAATTGAAAATACGAAAAATTTTCTAATATGGCAACAAATATACAAATGTATTAACACGTTCATGAGTCAACCAAAAATTAAGCAAAATAATTATTGGTCAAATGAGTCAATGAACTTTTTATTTTTATGATTGGGCATCATCCTCAATAATCAATAAATTCATAACCCAGTTTTGTGTTTTGCCATGAGAAAAACCAGGAAAGACAACTAAAAGAAATCCGCCAAGGCACAATTTGTTATCTAAAGTATGATTCACATCAAGAATGTAGTCCTGTTTTACTCCTCCAATCCCATAACTTGTCACTTGGCTCCACAAAATTGAATTGATCTCAACGGCCAACTTGAACCACTAGTCTTCCTCCCTCCCATATCTCTTTCTGCAATCTTCATGCCTGCCTTCTCATCTTAATTCAACACTGTTGACGCCCTGTGAGAGAGAGAAAGAGAGAATAAGCAGAGTTCCACTTCCATGGCAATGGTCAAATTGCTACACTTGTCTGAGCTCATCACCTTCCTTGCCAACCAAAGTATCATCGTCATCACTTCCGGTTGTCTAGCGCCACCGTCGCCTTCAAATGGCGCTGTCTGCTTGCAACACCATTTGAACAGCCGGAATTTCCACTATTGTCGCCTACTGTTCGCGCCTCAAAATCACGCCGGAAATGCATGCGGTGGGTAGAGCCCTGCCGTCACAACCGTCTGCCCGCCGACTTGCTGCAACCGCTACAATCTGCAACACGCCGGAATTCCGCCACATCTCCACCGCCTGCAACTGTTTGCTGCAGATTCAATCCGCCACTAACCGACCGAAGGCCTACGTCCGCCTGCTCTGTCGACGAAGTCCTAATTTTTCTATTCCCAACTATGTTAAATTTTACCGTTACTTACTGTGTGAATATTAGAGTTTTATTTGATGGGTTAATGGATTGGGTCAAATTAATGCTCATGGATCTTTTATAATGTATAACACTCACATAATACCCACTCTACTTTGGACATTAGTAATTAGCTAAGTCCATTGGGCCTTTGGCCTAATGGGTTTTAGGGTTAGTTAGGGATACATTTATTATATATACATGTAATACGGATTATTGTACACACATTCAATATATGTATGTGATGCCTCCTGGCTGGTCGCCCCCAGACGTAAGCCTTAGGACGAACTTGGTTATCAAATTCCTGTGTTCTTTACTACTTTCAATTACAATTTAATTATAACAAGAACAACTTTTTTTTTTATGGATCGATTTAGCCATACCTAAAATACATAACAAAAACTATTTGATTAAAAATCAATTAGTAGATCTGGAAATCATGAGATTAAAAATCAACATTGGATCAAACATAAAGCTAATCACGAGATTAAAATGAAAGACAAATGCATAGAAATCAAATGAGATGATGTACCTCACAATAATGGGTGGAGGAAACTTGAAAGTGAGACTAAGGGAAGGGAGGCGACGAATAAGCGGGCCCAATCCTTGGGCATATTTTTAATTTTCAATAAATGTAGGGGTGTGGGTGAAAAATAGAAAATCGTAGTGATAGAGTTGCAAATGGATTGGAAGCCTCCTTTTATGTGCATATGCATATTGTCAATTTTTATTAAAACATTAGCTCGTGGTTAAAAATATAAAATCAAGGTTTAGAAGAGTCAATTGGCGCACCTTCCAAGACCACACTATATCGAGGGAAGGACACCTCACCAGTCAGATATAGAGAAATCGACTAACTTTATTTTGATAACTCTCAACTTTTTTTTCCTCTTTTATCAATTTATTTTAAAAATCTATTTATATAAATAAAATTGTCCAATTATAGGGAAATAAAATTTAATTTTAAAATTCAAAAGCTATTTGTTTCAAAATCAAATAGTTATAAGAAATTGTGTAAGAATAAAGCACAAGTTTGTAAAAGTCAGCAATGGTAGTTTGAGGAATAAATAATTTTAAATGTTGATTTTTGTTATATGGGATTTATGAATGTAGGTTTAACTATATATACCCTTTATTTTTCTATTAAATTTGTTTAATTTTTCAATGAATGATAAATAAGAAAAGAGTAACATTATAACATTTTGAGTATATTATATATATTAGAGAAAAAGTGTTAGGATATTGATACAATCTTGATATATTTTCAAAATTATGAGTTTTAAAAGAAGTGCAAAAATTAAAAGATTTATACTAGTATGCTTATAAAAATACTCCATTAACAAAAAAATAAATATTTATATTAATACTTAACGCATATTGTCTATTAATTTATTGTTACATTTGGATTTTTTAATCTTTTGAGTTAGTGGGGGTATGTGAGAGGCTATGCTAGCTGTTGGGGAGAGAGAAACACTTCAATTACTAATATTTATTTATTTCGTTCTACAAAATCCCTATTTATAAAAAACTATTAGTTCGTTCTACAAGATCCCTATTTATAATTGCTCAAGCATATATTGCCGATATTAAATTGTGGTCAGATTAATTGGCATAGAATTCTCTAAAATTCTCAATTCCATTTGTACATTTCTAGGATCTCATTTTCCTTCCTTCTTTTCTATTCTAGATATTTCTTTATTTGTCTTTTCTAATTTTAGATTTTATCTTATTTTATTAGAGAGAGGATATGCTTAGCTTCACTAGCATATATATATAATTAGTATTTATAACTTGATTCTCTTTATAACTTTATATGACAGAAAATATAATATAAAATTATTCAGAATCATTTTTAAGAATATAATTATTTCGTTAAAAGATATTAATATTTTATTTAAGAAATATTAATTATGAAAAGTACAAATTATGCAATTGGGTGAAAAATATGTCAAAATTCAAACTCATTGTTTAGAGTGATCCTGTGACATAAATGACACCATTTATGAATTTCAGCGACTTTGAAATCAAAATTTAACCAATTAAAACATTAATGTGGGCTTAAATTTAAAACAAATTGTGTTTTTGGATCTTTTATGAAAGAAATATACCCTTCAACCATAAAAAATAAGTTCTATCTCACATTTATTAACAATAGTTTTTTTTCATCATTCAAAATTAATTAGTTAATTATTTCATATGCCAGTAGTTACACTTGAAAGAAACTACTTAATTTATAACTTGGCAATGAAATGCTGACTGCTTTGACAAATATGGGGATTGGGACCTAATTAATGCCCTAATTGACCAGATTGGACTTGTTAACGTGGGTAGGCATTTGGTCCTTCTATTGATGGACAATTTGGGCTTGGTGATTTTGGTCCATTTACTTCTAATGGGTAGGCTGATATTGAAAGGTCTTGGTTATATGCACATAAATTTGTTGGTACCATGTTTTTGGAACCACACATTTAGGAAACACACCACTCGGATGAATATACTATCTTTTGTGCGATAATTTATTTTGAACATGTTTCATTTTTCTTACATTTTTTTTATCATAGTGTAAAAATTAAAAAATGTTCAAAATTTTTGCCGAAAATTTGTAAATATTTTTGAAAAATGCCAAATATTTTCAAGGGCAGTGTCAATAACCTGGGTCAATTTGTTGGTAGTACACACAGTTTTTTTAATTATATTCCCTCCATCCAGTAGAAATTTACATTCTACTGGATGCCACATTTTTTTAAGAAAAATGCGTTTAATAAATAAAGTAGTGACATATAGGTAAATAGTTCTAAAAATAGTCTTTTTTTTTTACATTTTTATTTCAAAAAAGGTAAATTTTAAAAAAATCGAACGAACAAATTAACAATATTAATTCATTGATAAAATGCTAACATAATTTTGAAAATATTTATTTATATAAAATTAGATTTTGAAATAAAAAAAAAACCTTCAAATTAAATCCATTGAATGGTGAACGTGGGTTAGGAGCTAGAAAATTCATCCAAATGGTGTGCAGCGGGGTTAGGGGTTAGAGAAAAAACAAAATAGACAGTGAAAAAGAGGTGGGAGATAGACTGGATCATGGAAAAAGAGAAGTAGAAGAAAAGAAAAAGGGAGTAATTTCATGCTTGAGGTATTACACTTATTAAGCAATATTATATTATTTATTCACAAAGTTTGATATATTTGTGTATAAAATATTGCAAGATAAGACCAATTGTAACGCCCCAGTTTTTCCAAAATGTTTCTTGGCATTCTAGAAACC
>JAPKLY010000548.1:0-10686 GCA_026898435.1 Prunella vulgaris
ATCTTACGAACTTAAAAAATAATTGCTTCTACACTTTTTGTAGAGGTTGAAAACAAATACTTAATCTAGATTTCCAGCTTCTCACTGGAACCCATTAGAAGTTGTCGTATAAGACAAAGAAAACCCCATAAAAATAATGGAATGGACTCATTATCCCTGTAATTCCACAGCAAATAGAACATAGTGGGTTATGGCAACTTCTAAATACCTTGGCATCAATTCAAAATTTTCTACTTAACACGCAGAGAAACTACCCCAAAAAGAGCTTCTAGATAATAGAAAACACACAATAATCAGTAACGGCTTCTAGATTCTAAGCTAACAAAAGATAACTAGATCACTAGAACTTATAAAAAGCATCCTAGACCAGAAAAGGCCACAGCAGACACATAATAGAAAAAATAGATAGATCTTCAACAATGGCTAAGAAAGCTGCTTATGGAAATATGAACCAAAAGAGGCACAAAAACAATGAATTTCATTAATCCTGAAATGCCCAAATAATTTATCATATCATCATGGGGATAAATTATATAATATAAACAATTGCTCTCCTCATTGACAAGAATCTATATGTATATCATTAATAAATAAACGATCCTGACAAATAATTTAAGTGGCTGGTATCGATTCAAGAAACCATTCCCAGTGAACAGAAAACATAAATATAAATAAAACCCAAACATAATCATATCATAATAAAAATAATTAACATGGCATGCATCGAAATTAGTCATGGATAAACAAAATTAACGCCAAAATTGACGGAACACTCAACTCCTTATATATTTGTTCTACAAAATGTAGTTCTGAAAAGCAATAAAACCGCAGCACTAAAATTCGATAAAACGGGAAACAACATAGAAAGCTGAAACCCTAGATAAGCGACGCCGGAGATTACTTGGATCTCTGCCTCATCTTTCGGCGCTTCCTCTTCAACCTCCTCATACGCTTCTTCTTCCACTGTAAAACAAAACCAGAATAATCGCAAACATAGCAATAAAATCGCAATGTATTAACTGTGAGGGATTGAAACAAAGTATTAATCACCTTCGCCCTCATCGCTGAAAGAGAAAGTCTGACGAACGAGCGCTCCGCCTTCGGAAACCCTACAGGTAAATGGTTGGGGAGAGGCAGCAGTGAGTGATTCCCTAGGGTTAGCTAGTTTATATAGTAGCCTTCTTAATATGGGCCTGGGACTCTTTGGGCTGGCCCTGTTATTTAAGAAAAGCCCATACCTTTATAACGTGTAATTGTTTCCCTGCAACCCAAATTTCTTCTGTGTGGATATGAAATCTTCAAAACAGTGTTTTCATAACCGGACCGGTGATCAAACCGGACAAGGCACCAGTTTACGGTTCAACCGGTTGGATCGGCGGTTCAACCGTTAAAATAATTTATACCTATTTTTTAATATTTTCTATATTAAATAAAATAAATATATACTTATAAAATTAAATTAATACAATAGAATCATTTTCCTTTTTTTTAAAAATAATTTGATAATATTATTTACTTAATTTCCCTTCAACAATTCATTCAACAGCCACCCCATAAAAAAAAAATTAGAAAGTTGGGCCAAAATTTCATTAATGGCCCATTAAACCTATATCTAAACCTAAAATTTCAGAAACCCACTTATCTTGTACCGTCTATTATACTCTTGTAGTCTTGTTCTCTTCCTCCGGATTTTCAGCGGCCAGGCATCGGCGCCTCCTCCACCTCAACCGCCGCCTCCTCCCACGCCTGTGCGCTACATCAGACAGCCTTGCCTCCGCGCTGCCACTCGCGACGCACCCCCTGCCGTCCACGGCCACGCCGCCTCCTCCACCTCAACCGCCGCCTCCTCCCACGCCTGTGCGCTACATCAGACAGCTTCGCCTCCGCGCTTCCACACGCGACGCACCCCCTGCCGTCCACGGCCACGCCGCCTCCTCCCATGCCTCGCCCGGTTAACCGGTTCAACCGTTTCGGGCGGTTTTTCCGGTTGAACCGGTCAATCCGGTTCAACCCCCAAAACGGTTTTTAAGCATGCTCCGGACCGGTGTCGAGGCCGGTTCCCGGTTCAACCGGTTGAACCGGCCGGTCCGGTCCGATTTTAAAATCATTGCTTCAAAACAAATGATTGTCCATGTGTCCACGTGTGGAAATGATTAAGTCTATTCGCAAACAACTTTTATTCAACTATACTCGAGTTCGAGTTTATAAAAATTCGGCTTGGAAGTCTCACGAATTTAATTGAACTTGCATAATATTTAATATTTAATATTTTATTATTAAAATTTTATATATAAATAAAGTTGTCGAGATCGGATCGAGTCGAGCTTGAGTTTTAGACAAAAAAAGAGTTAAAATAAGTTTAAAGTTTTATTTTATTAAAAATAATAAAATTATCGAGTTGAGTCTAGTCAAGCTCGAGTTTGTCAAGTTCTTAGCCGTGTCGAGCTCGAGCTAAAAAAAATTAAACTCGACTAAGATCGAGTTTCGAGTTTCGGGTATTGCTTTCGAGTCAAGTTCAAGTCCAAAATTACTCGACTCGACTCGACTCATTTACCCTGCTCCCTGTGCACTAAAAAGTGCATTGCCCTCTTGCATTTTGAATCGGACCGAAACGAGGACGTGCCCCCCTTAAACTAGGCAAGGGCGGTCCCTCTCATGTCGGACTACACATTTTGATACTAGTCATGTAAGTTTGAAAAAAATTTGATATTTGTCCTTTTATAAATTTACATGACCAAAATAGAAACGTAATTTTGGTACTATACGTTTGTAGAATGACCAAATTCAAAATATTTTTCAAACTTACATGACTAATATGAAAATATTTAATTTATGTGATCAAATTCAAATTCACGATACATTGTAGAACTAATTTTTTTTAATATCTTATATGTGACTTGTTTAATAATTTTTTGTATTAGTTATTTAAATTATATATTACCATGGTTTATAAATTATTTAATAGCTTAAGAATTTTTACGTAGATCCATTATTGATTTTAATCAAACATAAATTCACTCGTTATGAACAGAATAAAATTCCGCTACAAAATATTCCAAGCAATAAAATTGAATTTAGCAATGCAGTTTGATGGGCCTTGTAATCACTTATTTATGCAGATCATTGGAAATCATACTTATATAAAAATTCCTAATGAATTTAACCAAATATGAAAATTTTCTTAAAATAATGTCTGAAAATTTTAAGGAACAGAGAAAGTAGCACAGAAACGAACAATAAACAATCTCACAGACACCAGAGAAACAAGTGGGCATAATATTCAAGCCCTGAATTAAACACTATGGGTTATATGCATTTATACAGTAGGGAAAGCAGTCATAAGGGCCTTCTCCCACACCCACACCATAAAAAAGGAAAAGAAGTAGACTGACAGAGATATAGTTAAAATAAAAAGTCATATACTCCCTCCGTCAAATTCCTACTGGACGACACATTTTTTAAGGAAAATATGTTTTATATATAAAGTAATGTCATATAGGTAAATGTGTGTATAGGTTTGTGAATGTGCACGTAAATCAATATTTTTTTTAGTAGTGTCATATGGGACGTCCACACAAATTTGCACACTACTAAAAAAAAACATTGATTTACGTCCACATTCACAAACTTATACACACATTTACCCATATGACACTAATTTATATATAAAACACTTAAAAAATGTGTCGTCCCGTTGGGTGCAAATTTCTATGAGACTGAGGGAGTATTATGCAATTTATATGTAGTGTTTTTATAAATTTAGTAAGGCACAATATATAAATCCTAAAATGTGAACCAAATTAGATACAATATGACAATGCTCAAGCATAGGGCAAAAGCTTCTGTTTCCCATTTACTGTTTGCAAACACAGAAATATTTTCACCATTGATGTAACATTTTCTGACCACATATTCAAATACAATCGTTGTACAATCACATTAATGCCCCCACATCAGATATACCATTATTCCAAAAATTAAAAGCATCCCTTGTGAAACTATGAAATAGAACAGAGAGCGTAACAAGAATAACGGCAGCAATAACATAGTTCACCATCCGAACAGCGAAAAAATCACAGAAGAAAAACTTCAATTGAAATCCAATTTTACAAGAAAAATTTGTGAAAATTAGGGAAAAGTAAATAACGATAAAGAGGGCGAGTAAAATACCAGATAGTAGATCGAAAACGATGCAGCAACTCAAACAGACCAATAGTCTCCATCGCCTCTATCATCACCCATATCTCTCTATCCCACGAAATCAGAATTTTCAGAAGAAGTTTGGTTGTTTGTGAAAGAAAAAATATACTCCTATCCCACATCGGTTTGCTAAAGCTTTCGTAAATAGGATATAGTTTGTAAACGTGGAATTGTTGTCGCCGAGCTCAGTAACGAGGGCTTGTGACCCAAGTTGGGGGCATTAATGTGATTGAACATTGGGCCTGTCCAGCCGTCTGGGCTTGAGGTTGCAAATTGCTGGCCTGCCCGTTCCAAGCGAGGAGTTGGGCTCCGCGGCCCATGCGAAGGCATGGGCTTCGTGGCTCCTAGAGTGGAGGGCACCGCGCCAGGCTGGCTTCACAGAGCAGCGACAACTTCCCTCTCTTTGCAGTGGGAGGATAACAGGCTGGTTGCTCCTTGGGCCCATTAAAGTCGGATGGGCTGTTCAATTGAACAATCACTTTTTTTTTTTATATCTTAAAATATTTATTTACTATTATCATAAATATATAATATTAAGGATATATTTTGCTATAACATCTATTAAATTCAAGCTCAAATAAAATCTGAAGAGAGGGAGACTTTGAATTTCATAATTCCTACAGACTAATATCATTTGTATTAGAAGTAACAGGATAACACAATTTGTTTATAAAACATGACAGTAATATCAATAGTTCATTTTTCTATATTATTTCATATTTATTATTGTGCTATCATCAATTCATTAATGATAGAAATTATATTATGCAATAATTCATTAAATATAAAAGAGAAATTTTATAATGTAAATGCACTAAATGGTGTAAATGTATATTAAGCTGCTTCAAAATAAATTTCTAGAAAATATTTTCTAGAAATAAACGGTATTGGCACACAGTTGTACAGTGGAAACGACGCCGTCCGGAGACAGGTATCCCAAATTCTTGGGTAAAAGTTTGATATATCATTAGTTTTTTAATTCATCAAAGTGTATTGATTATTTGTAGTTTAAAGTATTAGTTTTGAATGAAAATAATTATTTCAACTAAGATATTAATTATTTAATTAAATAGTATTAGTTTTTTCAAGTTTGAGTATTAGTTGTTTAAATATAATATATAAAAAAGGGCACAAACTTATAAGCTTATTGTTGTTAAATAAAATTTTTGTTGAAATGTAAAAGTTTACAAGTAGGTATTATGTGAGTAATACTCACCGTAATAATTTCGTGAACGACATATTTTATTTCACGCAGTAACACACAGTTCGATGTGTAGTGTTAATTCATATGCAGTGTAGTGTTAGTTCATATACAGTGTGGTGTTAGTTCATATACAATATGATTTTAGTTCATTCACTATGGCATACTACGTGTGGTGTTAATTCATATATAGTGTGATGTTAGTTTATATACATTGTCGTGTTAGTTCATATACAGTATTTTATGTCATTTATCTCTAAAATAATCAAATCTCAAAATACTTAGAATAAATTGTTGTTCACCATAAAATTTACTGTGTGTATCATTCACATAATACTTTGCCAAAGTTTACATTTATCAATTATATTTATCATTTTTAAGAATTTAAATAAATTTGGTTTTTAAAATTAATAAGTTTTATTAAATTAAATTGTCCAATAAGTTGAATTTGACACTAAAATCCAACAAATTAAATTGGATAATTCTTTAATAACTTAATAATATATAATACATAAAATAATAATAAAAATTAACATCACCACATTTCAATATTAAAATTATAAATGATAACAAACATGAAACTCAAAATTCAATAACATCAAAATTTAAAAAATAAAAGATGACATATATTAATTCAAATGATAAATTTTTAAGTTCTATATATTAAAAATGAAAACACAATAATCAATGAGGTTCTAAAAAAAACATTATTAAATTTTTTAAAATTAAAATTGTCTAGTAGATGCCTAGACTACTAAAAAAAAAGAAATGTACCTAATTAGAAACGGCCTAGTTGCCGCCTAGTCGGCTCTTGGCTCAAGTTACTGCCTAATTTTTTAGTGACTTGGTATAAATCGAGACAATCAAGAGTCGACTAGCAACTAATCACTGACTCAGTCGACTTTTAAAACACTGAATATAAGTACTACAAATTTAAAATGTTAAAAATAAATGACGGTCCATGTACGCAAAACTAGATAAAATTGTGGAAAATATAATGTCAATACTCTTGCGTCCCATAAAATTAGGGGAGCACACACAAATTAAAAAAATTGGAAGAATGAATAGAAATTTAAGAAATAATTTGTAGATCTTTACAAAAAGTAAATAAATTAATTAGATTATATATATGTTAGTTTAAAAATAATGAAGTATCGTGTACTTAAAAATATTTGGAAAGTGAAGTATATGATATGAAAGGTTTAAAGGCGTGGAAGATATTTTTAGGATAGAAGTAACAAGTAATCATCTATGTGAGTGCAGTGCCAAATTTTACCGACTACAAGCAAAACATTGAAAGTTAGCGGTTAAAACTGTTGTCTATCCATTAAAAAAATGTTGTAGTAAGCGGATTTGAAAGACAACGATTTACATAAGTGTTGTCTTTTAAACCATATTACAACGGTTTGTAACCGTCTTAGTTATTGGTTGTTGTAGCATATATTTTTGGTATATTGTGAGAATAGGCAACAGTTTTGTCACCGTTGTCTTTCCAATATTACAATGGTCAATAACCAACAATAACGGATTTTTTTGGCGTGGAGGCTGGAGGGGAGGTGTCGATTGCGAACGAGCAAGCGTGTGGTGCGCCAGCAATTAGCAATGGAGACTGCTCGATTTCCAATCAATGTTGCTTGGTTATCAAAATATTTTGAGAACTATTTGACTATTGGAAAAGTGGTGCGAGAAGTGTAAAATTAATCAAGTATTATGTAGAATAAAGGAAATGGTGATTTTATTCTAATATGCAGATAAAGGTTTCCCAATATAAAAAAATCGTATCTCAACAATACTTGTCAAAACAGACGTGAAATTAGGCATAGAACATTAAGAAAGAACTGGAGACACCAAGTTGTGTGATTTGCAGCTTAAAACTCATTCTACTGAGGATTGGGTGGGCGGCTGTTAGCTGCAGAGACCCGCGAACCCCATTCAAGAAGTTCTTTGCTCGTATCGTCCTTGTGAACAATCACTTCAATGAAACAGAAGCACTCTTTCTTGTCTCCACTTGCAGTTTCAATTGCCTCAATCAATTCTTCCTCACATCGGACCTGATAGAGGAGGATGCAATTATATTGAAGTGTTAAACGAATTTGCAATTACTTGATTATAGCTGAAAACTTGCTCTACTCACCTTTGTCGTCCAGCATTTTCCTTCACCATTGCAAATTGCGTCAACCAACCCCGTGTAGTTCCAGTTCTTGATCACATTATAAGGCCCATCGTGGATCTCCACTTCGATGGTGTAACCACCGTTGTTTATCAGGAAGATGATCGCATTCTGCCTGCATCGCAGCATTGTTGCCACATCCTGGGCCGTCACCTACAATCATTATACGACGTGCAAATTAGCAAATGCTCAAGTTAAATAGAAGATCTCGTGCAACTTTCGTGCAAATTTGACAGAGCTTAAATTCGGGGAATTCAGCCCACACTCAAGTAAGTGTCTGTTTTCAAACTCTACAAAGCAGCTTTTACAATCACTTATTTGCACAAGTGACTTGCTCATACCTGAAAGCTACCGTCGCCAATACAGGCAATGACTCGTTTCTTGGGCACAGCCTGAGCATAACCGAGCGTTGCACCAACTGACCAACCGATGGAGCCGTACTGCATCTGGAACTCGTACCTGAAAATCGAAATTTCCATCAAACTACATCCAATAAATTCACTGGGTTACAACACAATCAAGCACAAATTTCCTCCCCTACTCACCCACACCCTTCTGGTAATTTCAGTTTCTGGCAATTGAACCAAGAATCCCCCGTCTCAGCAATGACAGCCGTCTCTCCGGACAGCATCTTCTGTATATGCTGAAACAGCACATTAACCCTCAATGGCTCTTTAGCCTTACACTTCAAAGGCTGCCCTTCAGGAACATAAATCCTATCGTAGTTCTCATAAGCAGTCGAATTAGGCGTGATTCGTTTCGCAAGGGCAGCAAGGAAATCCTTCATCAGAACACACCCATAGGTGGGCCCATTACCAATGGTAACACGATCGGGCTGCACGATGATGGCCTTCTCCTTCTTGAGAAGCAGAGAGTACCCCACTGAACTATAGTCGTTAAATATCGGCCCAGCAAAGAGATAAGCATCAGCTGATTCCACGATTTCTGAACAGAATGAAGTGCTCACGGCTCCCCAGTAGGTGCCAATAAAATGTGGGTGGTGCTCCGGCACAAGTCCTTTAGCCGACGGCATAACCGCAATGGTGTAACCAGATGCATCGGCCAGTTTAGCAAACGCGTTGCAGGCTTTAGCAACACGCAATTTCGGCCCTCCCACCATCACGGGCTTCACGGCCCTGTTTAGGAACTCGAGAGTGGCTTCCACTGCTGCTTCTAGACCCAATTTATTGCTCAATCTACACATAGAAATTAAGAATATATTGAAATCATTGCTGATCTAATGCAAATTTAGGGGATAGATAAGTAAACCCTAATGTTGGAAACAGAGGATAAAATCGAGGATTACTTTGGAGAGAGGGAAAATGGAACGGGCTCACGGCTAAACGAGGGATGAGGGATCGCCGGCAAGTTGCAGCTGACGCTGATGTACACCGGCTTGCTCTCTTTCAAAGCTGTGGATATCGCCGTGTCTATCAACTCATGTGAATCGTCCAAATTATTCACCACAGCCTAAATTAAGGGGAAAAGGAAAAGGGGAAAATTAACAGAATAACGACATTAGGTTAAATTCAACGGAATTAAAGTAGCAATTTGAAATTAATTAATGCAGAAAAAACTGTTACCTGATAGCAAGTGACAGTCTGGAAGCAACGAAGCTCCTGGCTGAAATCGGGTAACCCGATTGTGTGATGGAGGATCCGGTTAGTGCCGTAATCGTTCGAGTTCGGGCCTCCGACAATGCAAATCACCGGGAGATTCTCGCTGTACGCGCCGGCGATCGCGTTGAGAATGCTCAGCCCTCCGACGGTGAACGTCACGACACACGCGCCGACGCCTCGAGCGCGGGCGTATCCGTCGGCGGCGTACCCCGCATTGAGCTCATTGCAGCAGCCGACCAAGTTGAGCCCCGGCTCGGCTATGAGATGGTCGAGCAGCGTCAGATTGAAGTCGCCGGGGACTGAGAAGACGTCCTTGACCCCGATCTGCACCAGCCGCCGCGCCAGGTGGCCGCCGAGCGTCGAGTCGGCTGAACTGAACGGTATGGCGGATGGCTGCAGAGTGGAAACGACGCCGTTTGAAGGCAGGCATCCGACGCCGTTGCAGGTGGCGTCCTTGCAGGAGTCCAACGAACCTATTTTTGTATCCATTGCGAGATTTTCACTTCAGGATTTGGGTTTTGAGAAGAAATTACTTGTTTTTTGGTTTGATTTTTGTCCAGAGTGATTGGATCAATTTATAGTTCGTTAATTTTTTATTTTTTTTGAGAGAAACATGGGGCGTATTAACGTTTAAATGGTGATTGGTTTAATGGTTTCAAAGGTGGTGGACTCTTGTTTCAGTATGTTGGTTTTTCACTATGATTAATAATGTTGTTTACTGTGAAAAAAGAAAAATACCATTAATTTCCTCAGGTTTTTGTTCACTTTACTGGATTCGATGGCGGATTGGTGGTTTTGTAATTCGTTCTTTTGTGGATTACAGCTAACGCGTCAGGATCATCAAGAATTTAACAGATTGATTGCTTTTTTTAAATATTCATGCATTCTTGTAAGAAATACTGCTCTATCTATTCCAAATATTTATTTTTATTTGTTATATTTGTCATTCCCTAAATTTATTCTAATTTTTTAATAAATATTACTCCCTCCGTCTTTCTATAAGTTGCTCATGTTGCCATTTTCGTTCGTCTTTCTATAAATTGCTCATTGTTTTTTTACCTTTTTTGGAAACTACTATTCACTTCTATATTATTATTTTCAATACTTTTTACACTATTTTCATTACTTTTTCACTTTTCTCCATCACATCACTCATACTTTTTCACTTTTTCTATCAAATCACTTATACTTTTTCACTTTTTCCATCACATCACTTATACTTTTTCACTTTTACCTTAATTCGTGTGCCCAAAAGCAACGATCAACTTATAGAAATACGGAGGGAGTATTTTATTATCATATATACAAATAATTATTTTATTTTTTAATAAATCTTACAATTATTCAAAATATTCTTACTTAATCTATTTTATCTCTTATTCATATAAAGTGGAATAAATTTTAAGGACGAATGAACACTTAAATACATAAAATTGTTAACTATTTAGTACGATTTTATATTTTATTACTTAACTTTTTTATTATCGCAAATTCTT
>JAPKLY010000548.1:35686-51223 GCA_026898435.1 Prunella vulgaris
TGAAAAATGGTTCATGATCGTGAACCAATTTTAGAGTTTTAAATATTTGACTAGGAGTATTGATCTGAAATATCAAAAAGTTGGGTTAATGATATTATAATTATTATAGATTTTGTTGATCCTCATTTTTAATACTTTTAATAAATATTTTGATACACTTAACTAAATATTTGATACTTTAAAACTGTTTCGTTATAAACTAATCATGAACCATTTTCATATAAAATTTGTTCATATTGTAAATAAATCTATCTAAATATATATTTATATACATTATGATTAAAGTTTTATTTAATCAAATTATTTCGTTTAAAAATTTCTGAATTTCCACCAAAAACTGTGCTTACTAATTGAAGGGGCACTTATATATATACATTGATAATAATTATTTTTATCATATAAATATATTAGATATAAATTTGAAATTTTATAATTTTTGAGTAATAAAATAACCCAATGAAAACTTTAAAGATAAACCAAATTGTTGCATTCTCATAAAAAAATATTGAAATGCAGGAGCTAGTTTATTAAAATTTTTTATCTCACATTGATTATATCACATTACTTCTATCATCATTAATTTTTGTATTTTTTTTTTAAATTTTTGTTAATTAACTGAATCACTTAATTTGACGTTAACTTATTCATATTATATATTTTTCCATTTTTGAATTTAATTTAAAAGTTGGTCATGCAGAATTGTAATAAATTCTTACATTTAATTGACTTGTTGCATTTTTAAAATATATTGATTATTAAGCGCTATATGCACCCTTGCTAATTACTCTTTTAGCTAAAAAAAAAAGAATATTTTAAAATTATAAACTTAAAAGGTTTTTATTTTGACATTTAGGATATGTTTGGTTAAGGATTGACTCATCCGCATGGGGATGTATAATCTTCTATCCCATCCATATCTTATATACTTATATCTCTATTTTCACAAAATTCAATACAATATCTCTCCTATTTTTATTTTACTCACTTATTCTCTCATTTACTTTTATTTTACCCCACTTATTTTAATAATAAAATGTTACATCACTCACTGTTACAATCATTATCACACTAACTAATAATAATAAAATACAATATTATATTGATTTTACATAAAATTTCATCAACTCTATTTTTCAATCCTTAATCAAATACCACTTTATTATTCACAAGATTAAAAAGTCACATTTATACTATTTAACGAGAGACGATTTTATAATAATAATATAAGTAATTTTTTAAAAATAAATTTAAATTGTCATGCATATTTGGTACATACAAAACTATGATGATAAAAATAAAAATAAATAAATATCTATATTGATATAAATTTTTGAGTGGAATCCCAAAATAAATCCATATAAATTTAGCCCAAAGCACATAATTTCATTTCAATAGGGGGTCCTAATATTGGTGCCCTCGTACCCATGATGTACTCCATTTATTAGATTATTAGTTCAGATAAAATACAAACTAAATACTTCCTTCATTTCATGAGAACATTATTTAAAATAATGATATAAGGATAAATATATTGCTGTATATGAGTGTGTATGCAAAATGACATATCCCATTTTAATAGTGAGCAAAATTATGTAAGACATTTAAATAAAAAAAGTATGCAAATTTTAGTGGAACAAAACAAATATAATACTCCCTCCATTCCAACATTTTTTTAATAGGTTGGGTTGCACGCATATCAAGAAAAAGTGAAGTATTTGAGTATGAAGTTAAATAATAAAATATAAAAAATGTATTTTGTTGACTTTGGTGAGTGTGAGTTATTTTTTTTTTTTTTTTGTGAAAAAAAAAGTTGTGATGTTTATACGAGGAAAATGTGAAAATTATTTTGGGATAAAGAGAGTAATATTTAGAGATGGATAAATAAAAAATATGGGCGAAGATGAATAAAACCAGCTACTTGTAGTTGTCAATCTATTGCCTGAATACCAACAGCTCTTGCAGAAGGAGGAGTTTTTCATTTTAAGTCTACTAGTGCCAACTACGACCTAGCTAGCTACGTACCTTCATAAATATATATATATACTACCTCCGTCCCGGAACTACTTTCATAGTAGTTCCGGACACGCGAACCAAGGAAAAGTAAATATGTGAGTGTAAAGTTAAATAATAAAATAAGAAAAATTGTATTTTGTTGACTTTTGTGAGAGAGAAAAGTTTCTTTTTTTGATGTGTGAAAGAAAAGTTGGGACGTACAAATAAGAAAAATGTGAAAGTAGTTTTGGGACGGAGGGAGTATATAAAAAAGAGAATGAATTGGAAAACCTTGAGCTGAAGTGGGTTTGAAGCTGAATTGGAGTCCGGGTCGGGATGTGATGCATGCAAGGATCGATGCAGACGTACCATGATTCGCTGCACAGCTTCTCACCAATGATTGATGTGCCCTGCCTGGGTTATTTATCTCTAATCAATGTTGCTCAACTATCTAAATATTTTTAAAACTGTACAAGTCAAATTTTACTAATTAAGTCACCGGCGTTCGAAATTTTTATTTTTATTCTTTTGAGGTACTGCTCTGATTGTGAGGAAAAAAAATTTAATAGAGCAAAGGGCAACCACATTTTGCAAAAAGTTATGTTGATTGTTTGGTAATAGATTGGAATATAGTGAGAGTACTTAGGTGGTAGTATATGTTGTTCCACTTAGGAAATTGGCGCCAATTGTCAATGAGGAGCGACTAGAATCTCGACGAAATGATGAAATCGACAAGATGCTTAGGGGAGGGCTAATCGACCAGCGGCCACCTTGAGCAGCCGTCAAATGAAGTTTACTGGGCGAGAAGCGCCAAGTTGCTTGTTCGAAGAAGAGATAACAAGACTAGCGTGACCAGAATTCAGGTCGCTATCTCTGACGCCTCCGTCGTATTTGAGTCAGAAAATTTTGCAAAAAATAAGGAAAATCCCCTACACAAGAGAGAATAGACATTTTCAAAATGCCTAAAAAAAAGAATGAATGCTATATCAAAACAACTAGAGCGTAATATAACATGACAATTTTTAATACGGTCACCTAGTCTCACAAATCTCGTCTGTAGAGCATGACATGATACCCTGACCAACATTAAATAATACATTATATCATTAGAGATATAAGATTTGTAAGTATAAGTAAGTCCTTAAATAACATTAATGCACACATTGAAGGTGGGAAAAAAAATCTCTCAAACACATCTAAGAGCAATACACTAATCATTACTCCCTAACTTTATGTTCTTGTGATTGTTTGGTGGATAAATCATTCATAACGACCACATATATCCACCCAAAATATCTATTAACAGTATATAATTCTCTTCGTATTCTATAGGAAAAATACACTTTTTTGTCCTTTAAGTTTTATTAACTTTGTTTTTCGTCCTCTTAAATTTTGAATTTAGTCCTTTAACTTGCAAAAATTTATGATTTTTATCCTGTGACCTATTATACCCTATATACCCGATCACTCAACCGACTAATACACATGTGATTTTTCTTTTAGTTATTTACTGATGTGACACAATTTGGAGGGAATTAACTCTAGTGGCATCATCTATTTGGTCTTTGATTGCCAAATAATGTGCTCACGCAAGTGTACGTGGTAGTTGATATGTTTAGGCAAGTGACTAAGTCAAATATCAAACCTAGGGAGACGAAATGCTAGACTAGTTTGGAATGTCGAACACACAATCTTGTTCAATCTAGAAATAAAAATACAAGTTCAGGTTTCTAAGATACAACTACTAGATTGAATTCTACACTAGTGAGATTATCAATCTAACTTTGTTTAGAGTGCATGGAGTGAGTGTATACTTTGAAAAACTTCAATTATGAACTAATTAAGGCATTAATCCATCCTAGAATTATCATGCATTTCATTAGACAGTTGAATTAGGAAAACACTACCTTATTAAGCATCTAAACTCTCATTTAAAACTCAATTCTCCAATGTGATTATTCTAACCTAATAACATTTCTCAATGTCTAATTGACGTTAGCACAACACTTGGTGCTCATTACTATCAGTTGAGAACTTTAATTCAATTAACTCAATTCTCATATATTGCCAATTAAATCAAAGCAATCACATCAAGTGATTCACACCTAAGATTCAATCAATGATCTAATTGGAGAATTCAATGCATTCAAACCTTCGAATGAATTAAAAATCAAAACCAATCCATAATCTCCATCACCCAAAGCCTAAAATGATTAGTCCATGGTTAATTGAACTAAATCAACTGCAATTAAAAGAGAATACACATCAGAATACAATAAATTAAAATGAGTTTTAGAATAATCTTACCAATTGGAATGCAGATCAATGAATTTAATTGAAAATAGAAACTTCTCTAGCTAAGAAATTGAATTTAAATTTTCATCAATCTTCAGAATTGAACCATGCAAATATAGAGAAACTTGTATAGAATCTATTTAATGGAATGAATTAAAAATCTAATGGACAATCTAGGAATAATTTAAAGAATTGAAAAGGAAAAATTGAAGAATAATCTAAAAATCTAATTTTGTAACATCCCTAATCTAATTTATGCTAAATCTCCCTTAAAATCAGACTAAAAGGGGTATTTAATATTTATAAATTTTTTGGACAAATTATAAATAGGCCCCTGAAAATATTAAACATTCCAGAATTGCCCAATTTTGAACATCGCATGGCTGTTTGGAAAGCAACACGGGACGTGTAATTTTTTGAAACTCGTGCGAATTAGTTCAACTACCCTCGCATGGGTTCTTCAAAAGGCAGCATGGGCAGTGCGAATTTTAAGCAACTCGTGCAAATTAGTTCGACTATGCTCCCATCGGTTCTTCGCAATTTCACACGGTTTGTGCACAAAGTTGCACGGGCTTCATGGAATGACACAATTTCTTTATTTTTCTTTCATTTTGCTCGCACTGCCCGTGCTGCCTTTTGAAGAACCGTGCGAGGGTAGTTGAACTAATTCGCACGAGTTTCAAAAAATTACACGACTCGTGCAAATTAGTTCGACTATGCTCTCATCGGTTCTTCGCAATTTCACACGGTTTGTGCACAAAGGTGCACGGGCATCATGGAATGACACAATTTCTTTATTTTTTTCATTTTGCATTGATCTTCAATTTTATTACCTTCATTTCTTCATTTTTTTAACACATTAGCTTGACTTGGATTTTTTGCACTCACTAACATTGATCATGATTTAGTATTTTGCTCGAACTTGTTCGTTTTTCACCTTTTTGACCTCGTTTTTTATACAAATGCACAACTCTTTGCAAAATAAATTAATAACCAAATATATAGTAATTAGTGCCCTAAGTCCAATAAAAACAACCAAATATCAATGTTTATTTCTTAAGTGGAGTTTTAACTCTTTTAATATTTATTTTAAAAATAACTCTTTCAAATATCAATTTAAAAAGAATTGTCAAAATATTCACTTTTTTATTTGCGATCTCATGAAATAAGACAATCTCACACAATTTTTTTATTAAAAAAAATGCTCACTTTTAAGTTTCAAATTGGAACACTGCAATGTGAAAGATTTTTTTTTTTTTCTTATTTTTTTTAGATAGATTACAAATTAAAACTGAAAAATATTCTTAGGATTTCAGTGAGCAAACGACGGGGATCACTCAGGGCCACGACGGCGATAGCGGCCAGCCACAGGGGCTTTTGACAGTGAAGGTGAAGGCGGGAGGGCGATGGAGGAGTGTGAACGGTGAGGGGGAGAGCGAACGCATGGGGGTTTCGACGATGGTGCAGGAGATGGCAAACACCATTTCTCCTCACACAAAGAGAACGAGGTTTTTGCCCTAAATTTCTGATTTTTTAATTTTATTATAGTTTGTCTCTGTTTTTATTTTTAGGGTGAAAACCTTTGTTATGGACCTGTTCTGCGGTGAAAGCTTTCGTCGCATGGCCCTATTCTGCGGTGGAAGGTATGTGAGGTTCCTGGGGTTTCAATTTCTGTGATTTGTTGAATTTCTGGGGATTCAAATTCAGGGGGTTTCAATTGTAATTTCTTCAATAATCTGGAGTTTCATTTTTTGGAGATGTAATGATGGGATTTCTGAAATTTTAATACAATCAAATGTATTAGGCAGCTTACCTTATTGCTAATGCCATTTTCCCCTCAGCTATCGTCAGTTTGGCTCTTATTGATCTCGATTTCTCTTGGAAGTTTACTTTCTTGTTGATTGGTTATTGCACAAGCAATTATTCATATAGGCTCATAGAATATGGATGAGAAAACAAAGTTACAGCAACTGTTGCTGTGCACTTCCTCTAGAATGGAGTCAACCCTTTTAGATCTCAATGAATGAAGAGCTGTGGAAAGCTCAGATTCTAGATTTTGAGACGAATCCGTATTCCCTCAAAATGAATCTCTTTCTATTGAGAGACGAATCCGTATTCACAAAATTGAACTGTTTGTTAGCTTCAGTTTATGAATGGTGGCTGCCCTTGTTGAAATTGGTTTGCCAACTCTTAGGATAATTCTTAACTATCTATGGTTTAGTGAGGACAAGAGAATCTTACATAAATTTGTAGTTGCTTTTATGAGTATAAGAGAACAGTTTGGTTAATAAATGCAATTGTATGTTCTAATAGTTGAAAATGAAAATACTTTATTTTTGTTATTTTTATTTGTGAATTAATGTATTATATTATTGATGTATCTGAGATAATGAATTATACTATAATATTTTTCATTATACCATAGTTAATGAGATGATGTCTCGATTATATTATTCTATAATTTTCTTGATTATACTATAACAAAATCATTTATACCATTACTGTAACATTTAATTTAGTACAGCATAATTAAAAAATGAAAATCTCTTGATAAAAAAAATTTAATTTTGCCGCTTAAAGATTGGTTCCAAATTAAAAAAAACAAGTTACTCTTAATAGTACTTGGAAATGATAGTGCAAAATCAAAATTAATGAGAATTTATTCTCAATAATAATATTTGATATTATTTATTATATAATTAAGATTATAAAATAAGTTTAACAAAAAAATTAATGCCAACTTATTAGTTACCCTTTTATAATACCCAATTGTACCCATTATCATTCTCATCTTAAATTCATATCATGAAAACAATTACAATTTTGAATTAAAATTAATCTTATAAATTAAAAAAATCAAGTTAAAGGTCTTAAGTTGGCTAAGGGGTTGTTAACTTAACAATTTTGAACCAATAAATTTAAAGGTTGCAGGGTACAAGGGGGTGATATCTTAAAATTTAACAATTTTCTTTTACTTTTAATGCTGATATTGAAATTGTGGAATGCTTGCAGGGTACAAGGGGGTGATATCTTAAATTTTCTTCAACAAAATACCCCCTTAATGCAATTCACTTCCTCCTTCTCACAAGTTGAAGCAACCACAAAACTAATGACATCTTAAACACAACAAATGAAATTGAAACAAGTGATGTATTTTTCCCAAATCATATAAGGACTAAACAAGCTTCTCCTCCTACAGCTTTTTTACCAAATCGTCTACCTAAGTGTGTGTGGTTGGGCACAAGGTTATTTCATCTGGGATAGCACATATCTCTGCAAATGGTAAAACATTTTGGCTTTAAACAACATCAAGACTGATATCATGCAAATCAATCTAGGAAGTTAAATGCAGTTCATTAAAGCATTGGCAACAGAGAAAAAGAGTAGATATACTGATAGCCTAGGCAAAGTTGCCTATTCAGTCATCTCATTCCAAAATAGAAACATGAGGAATCTGATGGGTGAAAAACTGCAATTATGGGAATTAAGCAAACAATGCACATGCATATATACTGAACCTTCAAATTTTGAAAAGTGAAACCAAAATCATGAAACTCTATCAGTGTAACTATGACTGTAGAGCACATCATGGGATGTAATATCCATCACTCATGAACATTATCATCATTTAGAGCATCATGCTTACCATTTAAACAAACAAAACCTACACTAGATAGACTAAGTAGTAGCACCACAAATAAAAGTTTAAATTGTTTTTTAGAACAATTTGAATGTTGGCCTTCAAAAGGGATAGTACTGTAAATACAACGACCATCCAGAATATCAAATTTGGCCAGTGACATTATAGGCAACAGGGAAAAGAGGGGATTAAAATGAACTTAATCCCCTGGCAAAGTTGTCTCACCTCATTATAAATCAGTAGTCCAATTTTGCAATTCAAGTGTAAAAAAAGTAGTTACAAACAGCTACACCACAGTATAACAATTTGTCCAGTAGTACCACAACATTATTTTAAAGTACAATGAACTTTTTGACCTGTATGGACCAAAAATTTTCCAACATTCAAATTAATTAAAGCTTCAGTATTGTAAACGTAAGTGTTGACACCAAAATCATGTAATTAAAATGAAAGGAAGAATAATAACTGCCCGTGTAGCAATTATGAATCAAACATCATCAGAAACATATAAAACAACCAAGTCATGATTCTCTATCAGTGTAACTATGACTATAGAGAGCTTCACAGGAAACAAGATCCATCACTCGTGGATTTTATCATCATTTAGAGAATCACGCTTATATTTCTAACAATACAATACAGTCTTTCAATGAAACTTGCTGCTAGATTAAAGTGGTAATCTAACAGCAAGAGGAAGGAAAAAACATGCATTTCTATAAAAATTCAATGTCGGCCATCAATAAGGGATGGTACTGTAAA
Organism: Prunella vulgaris; assembly: GCA_026898435.1. NCBI lineage: Eukaryota > Viridiplantae > Streptophyta > Magnoliopsida > Lamiales > Lamiaceae > Prunella > Prunella vulgaris. The sequence continues at coordinate 44,373 of JAPKLY010000548.1, forward strand.
TCCAACACCATCCAGAATACTGAAGCTGGCCAAGAGCATTATAGGCAACAGGGAAAAAGAGGAGATTCATAAAGTAACCACCTCGGCAAAGTTGCCTCACCTTTTAAAAAATCAACATCTTTCACATTAGTATATAGTACAAAAAACAGGATTTAATGTCCAAAAACGTTTCGTACATAAGCAAAGAGCAAATCAAAGCAATTGAGACTAATCACTTACGATGAAAGCATCTCCTTTCTCATAAAGGTCGAATTCAGAGAGTACTGATTGAAGTACCTGAATAAAGCAACATTTTTTTTAAGAAGTTCAAACTAAAAACACACATTGAAGACCAAAATTTATATCACCCAACTGTTCAAGTTGAAAAAGAAAACGATTCTATCTTTGAAAAAACACAGAGCTAATAGCCTAAACACAAGATCTTCAAAGACAACATCTAAGCACATTTAACGGTATAAAATAAATATTCAAGCAGCCGCAGAATGAGATATCTACAAGATAAATCAATTTCATCGGCGAATTTGTATTCGATTACGAATTCACGAGAAATGAGATCTAACTCCCTCTCCTAATTCAACATTTACAAACCCACCATAACAATAAGCAAACACAAAGTTTCGAATCGCTTCCACATCAATCTATTGCAGAAATTGACCAACGGAAACATATGCGCTGAAGCAGTACATACAATTGAACGAGTTAGGGTTTATGAGTGAGCGAGAGCTTGGGGACGGCGGTAATGAAAGCGCGGTGTGCTTTTTATAAGGTGTGTTTCGGTAGGGTTTTGCAGCCCAACCCTCCGGCCCAAAACAAAATATGGATTACTAAATTTTGTACTCCTCCCAACTCTTTCTTCCTGTTTTTCCATTTTGGGACGTCCCAATTCTTTCTTCACACCTTAAAAAGGAAATAATTTATACTTACAAAAGTCAATAAAGTATATTCCCTCCGTCCCAACAATTTCTTCCTATTTTTCTATTTCGAGACATCCCAACTCTTTCTTCATACCTTAAAAAGGAAATAATTTACACTCACAAAAGTCAATAAAGTACACTTTTTATATTTTATTAATTAACTTCACACTCACATACTCTATTTTTTTCTTAATCCGCGTGCCCGAGTCTTTTTGAAGAAAGACCCGGGACGGATGTAGTATTTTTTATATTTTATTATTTAATTTTACACTCACATACTCCAACTTTTCCTTAATATGTGAAAGACCCGGGACGGAGGTACTATTAAGGCCCAGTTATTTGGACCCATTAGAAGTACATCATCAGACTATTTTTTTAATTAAGTTTTAATTAAATTATAATTATAAAATGTGAAATATTTTTTTTATTTCCATCTAAAATATATTGGAAAGTTTACGCGATCGGTCAGAATTTCAAAAACTCATGAGACGGAAAAAAATTTGGTCATCACAATAGCTGTGGCCGTCATTGCATGTGATCTATTTTGGTCGGTTATTGTAGGAATGAGCATCTGGTGATGCAAGCATTTTCTTTTAAATTCTTTTTGGATTTTTTTTCTAATTTTTTTGAATAATATTTATGCTTTGTTTAATGCTCTAGTACGATTGTCTTATTAGATTTCAAAATAGTATGTGTTCGAATGTGAATATGGTAGCATAAATATTTTGGTGCATTTATTTTATGATTTTTACGAATTAAAAAATTTAGGATCTTTGAAGAAAATGATATTTCTTTAAAAATGATTGTTGAACGTATAGTATATTTTCAAATTAAAATTTTAAAAATTATATATGTTCATAAATCTTTTTTGAATATTTGATAAATGTTTAATTTTGTCTTTGAATTTTTAATTATCTTTCATCCTTTAATTTTTAACAGAACACAAACAACAACGGCGAGCGGCGTTCAGAACATGAACAACGACAGACAACAATTTTTTCATGCACCAATAGAAAAATAACTTTTTCATGCATAAATGATTTCGTTGTGAAAAAAAAGAGAAAAAAAATGTATACCATGTAAAAATGAGAAGGAGGATGTATCATAGTTTTTTAGAAGAGAAGAAAATAAGGGTATAGTAGGTATTAATAGGGTGTGTACTCATCGTTTATGAGGTTTTAAAATCATATGAATTTACATTAATAAAATAGAGTCCAAAAAACAGAGTCCTTTTGATTATTTGTGCAATTTTATGAGGCCCATGTAATTTAGACCCATTTTGTTGAAATTACACCCTATTGTATTTCAATTAAAATTTTAATATATTAAGGCATTCCTTTTCACACAACAAAAAGAAATTCAATTTTTTGGAAAAAATGTCGTAATTGTAAGTTATTCATAAATATTTTCCAAAATTAGAAAACTAGAGTTAAAAACTTTCAAAATGCCAAAAACAAAAATGTGCAAAATAATTTTCACTACGTATAATTCATAAGGAATCACAAAATATTATCTTAAAGACTACTATAATCTAGATTTATAATATATATATATATATATATTCTTCATCCCACTTGCACCTCATCTTTGTAACATTGATCAAATAAAATAATATTAGAAACAAACACATGACTTAATTTTTCAGTAAACGACTTTTAATTTTTTTTTTTTTGAAAAAGTGCATAATATGATATTATAAATTCATTGGTTTGTAAGGCTATTGTACAGAAGCATACTTATTAAATTTAATAAGCTAGTGAAATGTAAATTATAACATTTTAAATATTTTACATTTATGTTTAGAAAAAAGAAATTGATGTAGTGTGTACTTCTCACAAAATAAGATATTGATAACTTCGTCCATTTTATAAATAATCAATAGATAAGTTTTCCTAAATTTAAAAGTGATATTTAAATCAGTCAACTCAAAGTATGTCCTACAATATAATTTGTGATGCATTAATTCACATTTCATTCTGAATATATTAGATATTTAATGAGATGGTACAAAGACGAATTTATATGAAATAGTACTATAAGGCTGCGTTTGGTAAGAGGTATTAGGGTGAGATAAGAGGGTTGGTTATATGTAATTTAAGCATTTGGTAGAGTTTACTTGAACTCTCCGACCTGGTGAACAGTTCCGGATCGAGAGTTCAAATACAAGATTTTATAATAATTTCACTGTTCTATGTGTAGACTGTAACACACTGTAGACATGGTACGTGAAGGAGGATCATATACCATGTAAATATGGATTTGAGACCATAAATTTTAATTTACAATCAAAATTTGGTATGCTTGTTTGAGTAAGATATTTAAATTGATGAATCTCAAATATATTTTCATATTAGTTCAAATTAAAAATAAAAAAATACTCAGCAAAATTATGTTATTTAAAATTCATATATTTTTAATTTTATTCATTTCTAAATTTTTTATATTTCAAATGGCTTTTTTCAAATGAAAAATAAACCAAAATTTGAAGTTCAATGAACTCTCAAGTCTTACTCATCTAGAGCATACTTTTGAAGGGTTTCACGGATATTCATAGTCCAATCATAGATGATCAATTAGGGTATGTTTGTTTTGGGACTAGTTCGGATGAACGTAGGACTTTGAGATCACGCTCCACACGAGTTTGAGATTTAATATCCGGATTTCACATCACAAACTCAATCCACACCTAAAAATACATATTAAACCTATTATTACTCTTCCAACACAACACTCATAAAATACATATTATACCTATAAAATCAATCATTATCACACATTGATTTAACATAAAGTAACATCTTACCCTACTAAAATCCCAAAACAAACACACACTTTTACTATTCATCAAAGTTTTCACATCTCAGGATTTTCAAAATTATAACTTGCTACGATCCCTTAAATCTCAAAACAATCATATCGTTAGGCATTTAATTTTAGAATGGGTTTGCGGGTGAGTCCTATTAAAATTTTGGCCCACATTATTCACACTAGCCTTATTAGAAATACATTACTTTTAAAATATTCAGTATTTTCATTTTTTATTTTTTTTTGAAATTTTACAAATTTATGGCAAAATATTTTGTACACATTTTTATTTTTAAATTATATTAAAAAATTGAAATAAATGGAAAAAGTTTAAAAATATTGCCAAATTAAAAATAATGTATTCATTCGAACAGTTTATTTCCCAAAAAATTATTTATGGCCCAATAACCTTAACAAACCCATTAATAAGCCCATGTTATGTACACCCCAATTGTACGTACCCATTCGATGAGTACACATAATAGGATTATCACACTTAATCAAAATATCAGTTTTGTTCCTCCTAAAGAAATCCTATATTTTCTCTCGTCTTTTTTATTTTTCTTCCAACTGTTGGGTGAATACTCACTCACCTCTCTTTTATGTTTGTATGTTTTAGTTATTTTTATTGAACATGATTACTTATCTTCAATGTATGTTAATCACTTTTATAAAAAAATATTAGAGTCCAGATTTAGAGCTCGAATCAGCTCGTTTACATTAATAAATGTTGAATTTCAGATTGTGACATACTCAATCTACTAATAAGCCAAATCAAGTTCGACAATTAATTTTTCTTTTTTTTTGGGTAATTTTATTAGGGTTGTCTTGACTTGTTAGACTTGTTTGCGAGTTGAGCAGAGCTCTATATTCAGCTCGTTAATATTATCGAATCGAGGGTCGGCTAGCTTGATAAATACTTGAGTTGAGCTCAAAGTTTAAGCGCTCGACTCAACTTGAGTAACAACTCTAATAGCATTAGTTGTGTTCTTTATACGTTATAACTGACACATACAAATATTACTCATATATTTATTGGTAAAAGATATTGATATATAAACTTTAGTCTTGTAGGCACCAAATGCATCTTTTAAAAGTCATTGTTGTTATCACTAAATAATAATTCTGAAAAATCACACTCAATTTAATAAATGATGACTTTTTAATTAAAAAAAAAGTAAATTTTCAATAATAACTAGAAAATATTTTAAAAAGTACTCTTGATGCACATAATGCATAAGTGAGTTGCTGAATTCATAAAATATCATATGAAGGATATAATACACTCATTTGGGTTCATTTGGTTCGTAAGATAAACGTATCTATCCGTCGAAAATATGTATATTTTTGACGAATAAATACTTTTATCTTACAAACCAAATGAGCCCTTAACAGAAGTATAAGTTTAAGAATGACATAAATAAATACAGTTTGGAGCACATTACGCGGCTGTGGAATAGGTCAAAACATGGATATATAATCCTCTTTAAGTGAGCTGTTGGCCGCTGCCAATTTGTCTTGTGATTTTAGAGTTGACTTATAATAACACACTCTTTTATCGACTTTATTTCTACGCTTCATTATTTTTTCAACAAGTTTTTTATGATAATATACAAAAGTACTTGTCTTACATTTTTAAAGTCAGCCCTAAAATTTCCTGAAAGAATCGAGTATATGTTCAGATTTGTTTGACATTTTTCGCAAGATTTGAAATATAATAATTTTATTGACTCATTCAAACAAAGCATGCATGATTAATGCAAGTGGTTTAATTCATTATTTATTGTAATTTTTAAATTAATTTTGAAGCATATATATTTTTTAATCATATAGCTGAAAATATCGACAAGCATATAATTTGCTACAATAATCAAATCAACTCAAATAAAATTCTCTGTCGACGTAGAAAAAAAAAGTAAAACATTTATCATAAGAATAACAATTACGAAGACTGCTTCGCTCACATGTTCAACTTGTTCTTGTTAAATGATCCATGGCGACCACTAAAACATCATGTTCTCTCTCTCACAGACACATATATAAATCCAATGTAACACTATAGTAATACTCATGTTGTGTTTGCAAATGATTAAAAAAGTGAAGAATCATTTTTTTTGGGAAGTTGGTGAGACCCAACTTATCCCAAGAAAAAGTGATTCTACATTTTTTTAATCTCTTGCAAACACACCCTCAATATATTGCTCAACAATATGACAAAAAAAAAAAAAACAGTATTCCGTACTCCACTCATTCTGTAAGAATTTGCATTCTACGGAATAACATATTTAAAAAAAAGGCAAACACTCAAATAGAAATTTCTACGGGTCAAAGATCCGTAGAAATATCAATTTTCGAAAATTCGCGGGTCTAAACCGGGTCGGGCCGAATTTGAGTATTTTTTCCAAAATTCGCGCAGATAGTGATTTTCGCTCCCAGGTATGTTACAGTAGGGGTAAATGCATGTTACTTTAAGGCAAAACGTGTGTTACAACCAGATTAAATGTTGTTTTCTACACATATTCATTTATTTTTATAGAAGTAAATATTTTTCATGCAATATAAAACATGTATATGTTACATTGTATGTGTAACACATATTTATTCTTAATAAAAATACATTTTATCCTATAGTAACACATATATGCTCATATAATAACACTAATTGAGGAACAAATATGTGTTACAATTAGAGTAAATATGTATTACTGTAAATTTATGTTACAATTGGAGTAAATTTGTGTTACTGCAAATGTGTGTTACATCTAGAGTAAATGTGTGTTACAATTAGAGTAAATGTGTGTTACTGCAAATGTATGTTACAATTAGAGTAAATGTGTGTTACAATTAGAGTAAATGTGTGTTACTGCAAGATCAAATGTGTGTTACTGTATGCACAAACATTTATTTATCCTTATAAAAATATATATTATATATTATATAACATATATAAGGTATTAAATGATGTATTAAGTACATTAATAACATATTATTAACATAAATCAACAAAGAGAATAAAAAATAAATTAAGTAACACATATTTATACTTGCAGAAATACATATTTCTTTATAGGTACTTGAAAAGTAAAAAAAATTAATTTTTTAAGAACTTGTAACACAGATTTTGCCTAATTG